>QMIH01000351.1:189951-209837 GCA_003987875.1 Clarias batrachus | reverse complement strand
CCACAGTTTCATCCATATTTATAAATGTATTGTCCTGAGGATGGAAATTTAATCTATTCAGTAGAATGGTAAACGAAATATAAAATTGCACTTGCTATAGTTGCTATGCCAATGAGATGAGCAGAAATATCCTGGGGCTATAATTTTGTAGTCAACACCAGCCATTTAAGCAGAGGTGGAAATCAAAACACCACCATTTTGCAGCATTAAGTGGGTAATTTATTTTAAAATAGCCTTTTTGCTTTTTTGCTTTCTTCCTTCAAGCATGAGCTAATCAGGTAATCAAGTATATGTACAGTATATACTGCATATATACTATATATACCCAGTACACCCTTACCATGTTCTATTCAGCACGTTCATGTGTTCGCCAGTGGCAAGTATGTCCCCTGTTCTGAAACCTATTGAGCACTTGTGGGGCGTCGTCACGTGAAAGGTGGCGAAATGCCACGTGTCTAACATCCAGCAGCTCCGTGACATCATTATAGAGGAGTGGAAGAGGATCCCAACCACAACATGTGCAGCTCTGGTGAACTCCATGTCCAAAAGGATTAAGGCTGTTCTAGATAACAGTGGTGTTCACACAAAATATTGCCACTTTGGACACTGTTTTGATATGTTCACTCAGGGTGTACTCATTTTCATTGAACGTTATTTAAACTCGTTAGTAGTTAGTTAGTCTGCATGTTGAGTTATTTTCAGAGAACAGGAAATCTGTACCGCTGTATTAGCTGCTCTAAAGTACTGTATATCCAATTTTTATTTCTATAGTATTGTCCCTTGAGAACATATAATAAATGATATATAAGAAAAGGTATGTGAACCTTATGGAATTTAATGGTTTTCTAGTTTTCATTAATGTGTCATTAAATATGATCTTTCATGCCATAAAAAACTCATAATGCTAGTGGAAAAAATATATGACCTCAAAAAAGCTAATTGGAGTCAGGTGCTGGCATACCTGTAGTCTTGTTAGGAAAATGAGTCGATGGTGTGGAGCTTCTGATGACTAATGTCTGAATACTCTAATGTGAACCTTGCCTCACCAGAAGAGCTTCCAGAGGATCAGTGATCAAGAATAATTGATTTACATAAAGCTGGAAAGGGTTATAAAGTGATTTCAATAACTTTAGAAATTCATCAGTCTACAGTTTTGGACAATTTGGGAATGAGGCTACTCTATCAAGAAGTGAGCACCCAGTCTAATTGACCCGAGGAACACAACAAAGACTCATCAATGAGGTAAAGAACTTCACCCCCGGCTCCCGCCCCAGAGTGACAGCTAAAGATTTGAATTCACTTGTTTAAATTTTTTCAGCGTCAGGTTTCTTAAGTTAACATTTAAAAAAATATTAGTTAATTTTAATGAAATAATCCGGATAACTTACTTAAATTTTCACTGACATGCTGATTGGAAAAGAAACTGTGTTTGTGCCCACAAGGGGGTGCTGTTGTATTACTCTACGTTGTTGTTATTATTATTATTATTTTTTCTTCTTCTTCTTCTTATTATTATTATTATAATATATTGTTTAAATTGTTTATATTTTGTTTAAAAAGATTAACTTTAAATTTTGTTAAATTATAGTAAAATTAAGCAAAATTTATTATTATTATTATTATTATTATTATTATTATTATTATTATGATTATTATTATTATAACACAATTGTTGTTAATATCTTGTTGGCCATCTTCAGCAGCAAGCCAGAGGTTTCCATGTGATGAGGACTCCAACCAGAAGTGGGCCACCAGGACAGGCCTGGAGGGCAGGGATCTGGACACTGGTGACTCTGCAATGCCATGTTTAGTGTGACAGAGAGGGGGGGAGATGAGAAAAAGGGATAACTGTTAGGTGTGACACATGATGTCACATAATGTATTGGGTCAATGTATTTTTGTGCAGCATGCAAGCAGGGACTCCGGCAGGACTTACTATGACAGCATAAATAAAAGGAACAGACAGAAGGAAAGACAGACATGATGACTCCCTGGGAAGTAAAAGCTACAAGTCACTTCTTCATCAACAAACCTGAGTGATCAATGAGAGTGGAAAGACAGCATCCAAACATACCAGTTCACCATAAATCTCTACATCCATGAGTCCCCAGATCCTTTTTATTGAACACAAACCTTTTTTATAATATATAAGTATTTCCCTTTTAAGTGGAGCTATTTTACAAATAAAACATTTTACAAATAAAAATCCCTGTAATTGGCTCCATCCATCTTCCCAGTAACTCTGACCAGCTTCTCTGTCCCTGTTGAAGAATAGCATCCTCACAACATGATGCTCCCACCACCAGGTTTCACAGTGGATGGGGGTGGTTTTCCACCACAAAGTTCTCATCTGACCAGAGCTTCTTCTTCCACATGTTTGCTTTCCCCACATGGCTTGTCACAAATTGCAAACCGTACTCCTTATGGCTTCCTTTCAACAATGGTTTTCTTCTCTCCACTCCTCCATACAGGCCAGATTTTAAGTGCATGACTAATAGTTGTCCTGTGGTCAAATTCTCCCACCTGAGGATGCTCCTCTGGGCTGCTTCTCTGATCGATGCTCTCCTTTCCCGGCCTGTCAGTTTAGGTGGACGGCCATGTCTTGGTAGGTTTGCAGTTGTGCCATACTCTTTCCATTTTCGGATAATGGATCGAACAGTGCTGTGTGAGATGTTTAAAGCTTGTGATATTTTTTTTATAACCTAACCCTTTTTTCAACTTCTGCACAACTTTATCCTTGACCTGTCTGGTGTGTTCCTTGGACTTCATGATGCTGTTCACTAATGTCCTCTAACAAACTTCACAGAGCAGCTGTATTCATACTTTGTACTATAGATTAAATTACACACAGGCAGGGGCGGATCTACCAGGGTGGCAAAAAGCCTTGCCACCCCAGCACTAGTGTCCTAGTGTTCTAAAAATAAAAGATTTTCCTCAATTGATTTACAGCAGCGACTTTTGATGACACAGTGTGACAAGCGTCCCAATCATCTATCAGTGTCGCTGATAAAAATAAATTGTTCAATAAAATCACCCTCCGGGGTTTGTTCACCTGCATTTCCTTGGTTGCTCTTTATTCCCCGCTACAATACCCATAAATAAAATAACAAAATCTCGTCTTTCTATTAAAGCATAGTCCGAACAAACGACACTTATGAACTATTTTAGTGAATCAAAGACATTTAGTGCAACCAATGAGATCATCACACACAGACAACTCAATCTGGCTCTTTTAACAAACCGAAGCAGTTAAAAAAAAAATACAAATTTTTTTATATCTTTGTGTATATTATATTGTATATTATTATGTGTTTTTGACTTAAGGAAACTTGATCCACTGAGATTTTGTATCCATATGCAGTCTGCATTGAATGTCATGCTTTGTATATTAAACTTGGCATAGACTTAAACTCGCTACAGGTTTGCATAGAACTCAATAAAAAGAAGTTAAATATGCCGTACCATCTCATTTAATTTATCCGAATAAGGACAGCGTTCCTTGAATCCACAAAAACCATGCAGGGATGCTTGCTTCAGTGTTGCCACCCCTCATAATTTTAATGCCACCCCCTTGCCACCCCATGAATAATTTTCCAGATCCGCCCCTGCACACAGGTGGACTCTATTTAATAATTAGGTGACATCTGAAGGCAGTTGGTTCCACTGGATTTTAGTTAGGGGTGTCCGAGTAAAGGGGTCTGAATACAAATGCACGCCACACCTTTTATAGTTTTATATATAAAAAATGTTTTAAACTATTGATCATTTTCCTTTCACTTTGTGTTGGTCTATCACATTAAATACAATAAAAATACATTTACGTTTGTGGTAAATGTGCAAAAGTTCAAGGGGTAAGAATACTTTTGCAGGGCACTGTGTGATGGCTCAGTGGTTCAAACATTCTGTTAAAGGTCAAACTATCACGTGTTCATAGCGTGTAATCATGTGAAGCACATTCGATCTCCTCAGCGCTGCACTAATAACATGTTCAGGTCGTTTGATATGTGTGTGTGTGTGTGTGTGTGCCAGGCTGTGGGAATCAGCACTACACCAGCAACCCGTCCTTAAACACCGCTGGTGAACCGCAATCTCTCTCTCTCATCCGCGGTGCTGTGTGTGCCGGGACTCTGGCGAATCACATTACAGCAAAAAGACGCTAATGTGGGCTCCACAGCTCCGGAATCTGGTGTCCTCGCGAGTCCATCATTCCTGAGCCCGCCCCTTTCACGCAGACGTCCTTTTTTTGTTTAGCCGCAACGACAACACTGATTTTTTCTAAAGGAACATGCTCAGGGTGCATTCATAATCCTTTAAAATGTCATAAGAATGATATTTGATGCTTATGTTTATCAGGCTTGCTGACTCTAAAAATCCGTGTAGATTTAGCCAATAATAATAATAATAATAATAAAAAAAAAGCTACTATAATAAGCTATGATAACAGAACAATATTTGTTGTCATATTTGAACTGCTAACTGCGAAGGAAAGATGCTGGGATGTAGAGAGAGAGAGAGAGAGAGAGAGACAGAGTTTTATATATATAATATGGGTGTGTTTTTATACAGTACAGTATGTACTGTATATGTAGAGTCAACCAAAAAAATAAAATTATACACATTTCGAGAAACACATGCATAAATAGTTTAATACTTAATTAATTGCTATATGTTTTATATTATACAGTATGTATATACAGTATAATACAGTACATCATCATATATACATACATCATACTATTTATGTTTTAAAAATAGTATTAATAAATGTAATAAAAAGTTAAAGGTAAGGGTGAAAGGTGTAGTACGCCTTTCACTTTTTATTGTTGTTTCATTGTAGGAAAGGCACCACTGGCTGACATCCTTTATGAAACCATCTTTACTTAACCTACCATCTGCATGCAGGATTATCAATATGTAGACACCCATCATGTTGGAGTTGAAATGGCTTATTATCTTAATCGTAAAATCTTATTTTCATTATAGAATATTTTCATGGAATCTCTCTCCATGTCCATTACTTACAGTACATTTGCGAGGTTGGGTGGTGCTAAAAAAAAATCAAGATGTCAATGCAAAAACAAATTTTTATGTGACATCCGGCAACAATATGTTGATCAATTTGGGATTGAAAGTCCTGTTATTAAAATATTTACCTTCAGATTAAAAAATAAATAAAACCTTGATGATTTTGGACATCTGCTGTGTTAAGCTTTTTATAATGGAGAAATTATACTTAAATCAAATCAAATTCAAATTTTATTTGTCACATACACAGTACGATATGCAGTGAAATGCTTAGGCAACTACCTTAATTGGCCTTAAAATAAAAGACTATTAAGGACTATTTATAGGAAATAAGTATAAAAAAGAAAACAGAAGTAGATTTAACTAAGAATAAAACTAAGAATTTAACTAAGAATAAAATATAGAATAATAATAGAATTTAACTAAGAATAAAATATCTGTACAGTACAGTACTGTACAGTACTGTACTGTATTATATACAGTACAAATATACAATATAAGGAAAATATAAGAAAATATAAGAAAACCAAACTAATATACAATACAAGGAAAATATAAGAAAACCCAGGTGTACAATATAGAAAACATACAGTATAGCGGCATGGTGGTGTAGTGGTTAGCATTGTCACCTTGCACCTTCAGGGTCCGAGTTTGATTCCTGCCTTATGGTCCATTTGCATGGCGTTTGCATGTTCTCCCCGTGCTTGGTGGGTTTCCTCTGAGTACTACGGTTTCTTCCCATAGTCGAAAAACATGCAGATTAGGCTAAATGGCATTTCCAGATTGCCCGCTGTGTGTGAATGTTGATGGGGAGATAAAATATACATATATTTATATATAAAAATGGGAATAAATACAATAATCAATCATCACCAGTGGCCTCCACAGTCCCTACTTGGACTAAACAGGTTCCTGGATGGATGGATATAATTTCATCCTATTTTAAGGGTCCTTCACATGAAGTGATATCTTTTGATTATATAAGTATACATCATAGATGTTTATGTACATATATGCTCATTGCATTTTTTTTTTTACTACAATGAGAATTTAACTCGTATGGTGACGTGCGTATTTATATTTCCACATAATAGGGAAAAAAATAATAAAATCTTCCTGCATGTACAGGAAAGGTACCGCAACCACAAAATCAACCATTTTACAGCTGCAGACACTGCCATCCATATCACAGCACTGAAAACAATCCGATTTAGATAGCATTTTTTTTATGTATCTAACGACCAAATATCCTTGTGCTGTAATCTGATTTCTATTAAACGGCGCATTCTGCTGTGTGAACATGTCCGGTTTGTTGCGGGTGCGAGACACGCAATGTGCGTCAGCCATTTCTGCAACGGTGCTGCTGGTGTTTGCGGGTGAGTAAAAAAAAAAAACACACACACACGCACACACAGAGAAGACAATGTCCAAAATGTCTTATCTCTTTAAATAAAAATAATAACAATGAATCACTGGATATTATTATTATTATTAGTAGTAGTAGTAATATTATTTAGAGGCCTAGTGTTTGTGTGCGGCACGTAAGCAGTGATGATTATTATTATTATTATTGACGACACGAGCTTTATTAATATAAACCTCGAGAGTTTGAGTCGAGGAATTATTTTATTTCTATTCATTATATACACTAGTGACTGTGCATCTTCCCATCATCCGTTTAGACATCTATAGATTCATTCATCTCATGTCAAACACTCATCCATTTGGCCTTCCCTTTCAATTTAGCATTATACACTTCTTCAACACACACACACACACACACACACACACAGCCAGAATGTACATGTGTGTGTATTCCTTTACTGACAAGACTATGTAGAAATGCTACTACTACTACTACTAATAATAATAAAATCAATAACAGCATCAATCAACAGCACCACCACCACAATAACAACAATAACAATAGTTATTGCTTGTTTATTATTATTATTTTTACTATTATTATTATTGTTATTGTTGTTGTTGTTGTTGATGCTGTTGCATAAAATGTCAACACTCACTCTTGTGTACTGAAGTGTGTGTGTATGTGTGTGTGTCAATACATACATATATATATATATATATATATACTGTATTATTTTTTTGGTTTAAATACTATAAACGTGCCAAGCCAACAACAACAAAAACAACACCAACAAAAATTCTTATTATTCTCTGAGTAAAAAATGAGTAAAAAATATGTTTTGGAGTGGACTAGTCAAAGTCCGAACTGAAATCTTATTGAAATGCTGTGGCATGACTTTACACAGGCCGTTTATGCCCTTCAGTGTGGCTGAATTCTGCAAAGAAAACTGGTCCACATTTCCTCCACAACGAGGTGAAAGACTGATCTATTATGACCAGTTATAGCAAACACTTGCTGTCGTTGCTGCTGTTGGTTATTAGTTGGTTAACAGTTATTAAGCTTTTATTAGGGGGCAATTACTTTTTTACATAGGGCTAGGCAGGTTTGACCAGCTTTTTTCCTTTAATTAAATCATCATTTAAAAACTGCATTTTATATTTATCGTTGTGTAATAATATCTTTCTGATGATCTCAATCATTTAAGTATGCCAAATAGGCAAAAAATACACAATCCGGAAGGGGACAAATACTTTTTCACAGCACTGTAGGATATTTGTTAGGTAGTTCATTTGTGTTTGTATGTTGTCATTGGTAGTGGTGGTAAAAGACATTTAAATGGATAGTGGTGAAATGCATTGTAACTAGTGTAGGCCACACACACTCCAACCCTAGTGGTTTATACTGTATTAATAAGGCTTGTATCGTCAATAATAATCCTTACTGCTTACATGTTCTCATACAAACACTAGTGACCTTAAATAATAATAATAATAATAATAATAATAATAACAAGAATAACAACAACAACAATAATGATCATAATAATAATAATAATAATAATAATAATAATAATAATATAAATGTGTTGACCTTTTTACTAAAGAATAACTTTTACAATTAAATTACATAGCTGTGCTAGCTATAAATCTCTAATCAGGTCTAAAGTCAAACATAGGATTCTGTTTGTAGGCATGTTCACATGTATATGTTCATATATATGTTCATATATACAGTACTGTGCAAAAGTCTCAGGTGCCAGATTATCTGTAGTACAAATTTTGTTATACAAGTTGTTATATAAGGTGTTATATACTGTATATTAAAATACACAATCCGGAAGGGGACAATTACTTTTTCACAGCACTGTAGGATATATGTTAGATATTTTATTTGTATTTATGACAAAAATAAACTGAATTACTTTGGTATAATTATTTATGATGCATTTATTTGAATTTTAAGATTAAGTCATACCTTAAAGAGCAAAAATGGTGTAAGGGTGCAGTTTCTCTAAGAACCACTAGATGGCACATGACACTTCTTTCTTTCTTTCTTTCTTTCTTTCTTTCTTTCTTTCTTTCTTTACTTGCCTAGTAGGTTAATAATTTAAATAAATATTATTTACTAGGTTCTAGTAGATGATTACATTGAAACAAATACAGACATGAAACACCACAACACCACCTTGGAACATTAATTTGACTTTCCCCAAATATGACAATATAATTGTGGTCAACTGTTTTCCATATATTGTATATTACAGTTTACCAAGCCTTCTATTCTCTAGTTATTCAATGGAAAATAATTAATTTTTCAAAAATTATTAGACATCCGGTTTCTCAGTGTTCCTACCCCATGTTCAGGGAATGCCTCTGTGAAACAGTAATCAATGTCAGACTTAAAGGAACCCGAGTGATTAGGGGTTAAGTTGTCCTTAGTTTATGGATGCAGATTTCAACCACAATGAAAAAAAAAGTTTTTTTTCTTAAGACCTAATTTGACCTTTCTTGCACGTTCTCAATATCAGCTCTACGGAGAAGTACAATTTTTCTCAAAATAACTCTCCATTCACTTTATTGTAAATTCACTGTCACACAACATACTTTTCCCTCCAATATAAACTTTTCCCTCACATTGATTTTAATTCTGTATACTGTTCACTGAAAATATCACTCAATATAAGCTTTACCTACATATAACGTTTCCTTCAAAATGATTCTTTTTATTAATTCAAACAACTTCAACCTTTTAACTTTTATCAACGGTATCATTTTTCTTTTAACTTAATATCAGAAATCAGTGTTGCTTGGAGTGAAGAATTTAGAGGACTTATAAAAAGATGCGGCCAGGTGTCAAGCAGTTACACTGATTATCCTCTGGGGGCAGCAACTGGTATTCGGCCTATTGGAAAGGCCCGTGCAGGTGGCTGCACTGTTGCCTGTTGTTGGTGGCGCGGTGGCTTAGTGGTTAGCACTGTTGCCTTGCACCTACATTGTCCAGGTTCAATTCCTGCTTTGGACTTTCCATGTTCTCCGGTTTCCTCTCACAGTCCAAAGACATGCAGATTAGGCTAACTGGCATGGTGTGTGAATGTGCGTGTCAATGTTGACCGGAGGACCTCCCACAGTTGTGAAAATGGGAATAAATACAATTAACCATACAATCCAATACTCAGAATTGGCCTCCACTGTCCCTAGTGCACGGTGGTGTAGTGGTTAGTAATGTTGCCTTGCACCGCCAGGGTCTGGGTTCGATCCCCAGCCAGGCTCGATTCCCTCTGTGTGCATGGAGTTTGCATGTTCTCCCCGTGCTTGATGGGTTTCCTCCAGCTACTCCGGTTTCCTCCCACAGTCCAAAGACATGTAGGTTAGGCTAATTGGCGTTCCCAAATTGCCCGTAGTGTGTGTATGTGGGCGTGTCTGTGCCCTGTGATGGATTGGCACCCTAACCAGGGTGTACCCTGCCATGTGCCCTAAGTCTCCAGCCCCCCCGTGACCCTGAATACAGGATTAAGCGGTGTAGATGATGAGTGAGTGAATGAGTGTCCCTAGTTGGACTACAGAGGTTCCTTGATGGATGAATGGATGGAGTTCTATAGGCTGAGAATTCACAAGTGCACGTCATACCAAATGGACCCAAAAGCATCATTACCAGCATCACCATTACCAATCGAAAGAACTGTCATGGAAGTCTTCGGGCGGGGCACCATTTTGTGGTCCATGCAGTTTTGATTCCCTGGAAGCTGTGCCTCTGCGCAGCATCTCATCACATAGTAATGCAGAGTCACTGTAATTTCACCCTGGTGATTTATGTACCTGATCACAACTCTGTAGTCCAGATTTATCCAGGCAGTTTCTCAGATTAGATAGGAGGAAACTGTTCTCAGGTTCTGAGGTTCTGGAGTTTACAGTGGATCTTAAACTGTGGGTTCTTCAAAAAAGGAACCTTTCCACTTTCTTAACCATGCATTCAAAAGTGACACATCCATTTCCATAGAGGAGGCTGTAGCCCGTCCAATGTTGTCTGGGGAATCACCAAACAATTGTAGATGTGCAGTAATATCAGACCACATTAATATGAAAACCTGACACGTAGATGCTATACAAAAACAAAATAAATTGGTTGCATACTGTAGAAGTAAAGAATTTGGCGACATTGAGTGAATATGAGCAGTGTCAAGGATTAAGCCACTCAGTTTAACCCTGTTTGTGCCGTCACCAGTTTTTATGGGTGGCAGTATGGGTTCTGTCATATAGTAGGAAATCTAAAATAAAATGTTTGGGGTGGTATGGCATGCTGCCATAGTGGTTAGCGCTCTGGCCTCACCCCTCCAGGGTAGAGGGTTTGATAACCGTCTTGATTCTATGCATGAAGCTTGCGTGTTCTCTTCATGCTTGGTAGGTTTCCTCCGGTTACTCCAGTTTCCTCCCACAGTCCAAAGACATGAAGAATAGGCTAACTGCTGTTTCCAAATTCTCTGAGTTCGTAAGTCTGTGTGTGCTAACTGTATGTGCCCTCTGATGGATTGGTTCACCATCCCTGTACAGGACAAGCGGTATAGAGAATGAATAAATGAGTAATTGAAATTCATGCACCGTCTAATCAGCGCTAGTGCTCGAGGCTGGTGTCTCCCCAGTAACTGCTGTACAGGTGTGAATGTGTTACATCAGTCCATTTGCAACTGGCAAAAATGGATGGGAATTGCATGAAGAAGAGGTGTTTGTGGACTGAGGGTGTACCTGGTGCTGAAACAACTCACAGAAGAAACATATTTTGGACCGATATTATAAGGAAGGTGAAAGTTTCTTAAAGAGAATCATTACTGGTGACGAGACACGGATTCATCACTACGAGTCCGAGAGTAAACGTACGAGAGTATGGAACGGAAGAATTCGCTGACCAAGAAAAACCTTCTAAAGTTAACCATCAGCTGGAAAATATATGGATTTTCAAGGGTCAGTTTTGGAGCATTATCAGGAGAAAAAGTTCAACAATCAACAGCACTTGTTACAGTGAGTTCGTTATTGAAAAGCTGAAGCTTAAACCTCCAATTAAATGCAAAGGACCGCTAGCCAAGGGCGTTGCGATTTCGCATGACAATTCGCATCCTCACATTTCTGCCCAAACTGTCGACATCAGACTTTCACCTGTTTGGTCCCCTGAAAGTGGCCCTACGAGGATGACGATTGACTTCTGATGAAGTATTGGATATGGCGGCTTACTGGTTAGCATTATCGCCTTGCAGCTCCGGGGTTTGATTCGCACCTCGGGGTCCGTGTGCATGGAGTTTGCATGTTCTCCCCGTGCTTGGTGGGTTTTCTCTGGATACTCCAGTTTTTTTTCCCCCCCAGTTGAAAGATATGCAGATTAGGCTAAGTGGCTAATGTCAAGACTAGTGGGCAACATTAGGGCACGTTAAAATAATGTCTCAAAGAGTGAAACATCCATCTTTCCACTGTTTATAGCATGTTTACTCTAAAGGTCGTGCGAGGACAGGTTCCTATCCCAGGGAAATCAGACCACAAGGTGGGGTACATCCTGGATGGGGTGCTAACCTCATCTCACACACCCAATAATGCACTATGTACACAATGTAGAAATGCCTTTCTGACTACAACCGCATGTATTTGGACTATGCCAGCGTGGTGCAGAGAAAAACATACAGTACAGTCCTAAATACTCACACATGGTGTACAGACACTGAGTGCATACAGTAGATGTGTTCAGAAAGTGGAAATGGTGGGCGGGTAAACTTATTGCTGATATTGTGTAACACACTCACTGGAACATTGATCCTGCATTTCCGCCTATATGGTACGTGTCAGCAATGTGTATGCAAGCACTTTCATTAATACTACACAGGATGCGGCAACTGTGTGTGTGTGTGTGTGTGTGTGTGTGTGTCTCTGTGTCGAGCGTATGTGTTTGCTTGGGTTTTTGTGCATGCATCTGTTGTGTGTGGACAGGTGCACACTCCTTAAAGGAAAGGTCACTTTTAAGAGGGAGGGAATTCAAAGCTGTTCTGCAGAGAGAGAGAGAGAGAGATGAAAAGGGAGGGGCAAGATTAAGGTTCTGCTGCAGAGAAAGCTTGACCAGTAAAAAAAAAAAAAAAATGCAACACAGCAGGGTGGAGGGTGTGGGGGGTGTAACCATGAAAACACAAAACTCTGTACTGCAAAGTGAAAATAACAACTTAAAGTGATGGTATTAAGCACAGGCACACACACACACACACACACATTAGAAATGTCTCAGACTGGGTGTCTGTCTGTCTCTGTGTATTCATACGTATGTATATATTTGGTCCAAATGGCTGATACCACATAGGTATAATAAAATCTGAAAGAAAACTATAATATAATTAAAGTCAGACTAATAAATGTAGACCAGAAACAAACTGTTCATACAAAGCAAACTATATGTGCCGTGTAAGAGGGTGTGTGTATGTGTGTGTGTGAGTGTGTCTGGGTCTGCTGCAGCAATGCAGTCATCTGTCTGAACTGTAAAAAGTGCTGCATAAGCTCTAGCGGTATACAAGAGGCCGCTCCTGCTCTGGTGCAGTTATATTGCAGGACTGGTCGCATACTCATCAAATATCTAGTTAAATAAATTAACCACGCAGTATCTCCTGTAAAGATTATTTTAAATAAAGCATTCATCCAAAATCCAAAAGCAAAATCCAGCTTTATCTTAAACTGAAAAAAAAATCTGAATACAAATCTAGCCTAAAAGTATTTTTGTTATTCAGGGAAAAACAAATACCTTTTTGACTTGATCCAAGTTTGTAGGAACCATCAAGCTGTTATCTGTGAATTCCTTATTAACTGAGGGACAAATCCACGCAGGTTAAATTCCCTTAGTCATCCATCACCATATGAAAGAAAAGGAACCATACAAACTAATTATGAGAGGTGTGTTAACTTTCATAAGTAAGCAAAAGGTTATAAAATATAGCAGCTACTTGCATCTAACTCTACTGTTAGAGCAACAACAACAACAACAACAATAATAATAATAATAATAAAGTGGAATCAACTGGAACTTTGACAAACGTACTCGGAAAAGAACTAAATTTTACTCGCCCCACGTTCTGCAAGGAGCATGGTACTGTACAGTAGGAGTGCACTAGCAAAGGATCTCTATTGGGGAATTGGAGAAGAAAAAGTAAAAGTAGTCTTCAAAACCACCATAAGACAATGAAGGTTGTCATTAGATCTTTAAGCAGGACAGTAATTCAAAGCACATGTTGAAATCAATATACAGTACGTACATACCCATATATTTTTTTTCTTTAAGGACACTTAAAACACCTACTAACAAAGAATACATTATTATTTCTCAAGATTGGTACAGTTGGTCCCTATATCTCTTTATTACTGTCTCCGCCTTACACAGTTTACTGTATGTCTGTTTGCTCATTGATTAACCATAACCTGTTTTATTGTTTTTAGTTTTGCTGCAGTGGTAGCACAATGGGGGCGTAGTGGTTAGCTCTGTGGCCTTGCACCTCCAGGGTCAGGGGTGTGATTCCCGCCTTGGGTTTACGACTCGCCTCTGGTTTCCTCCCACAGTCTAAACACATGCAGATTAGGTTAATTGGCATTCCCCAAATTGGCCATAGTGTGACTGTGTGTGTGTGTGTGTGTGTGTGTGTGTGTGTGTGTGTGTGTGTGTGTGCTCTGTGATTGGTCCAGGGTGTCCAGGGTGTACCCCATCTCCTCGGATAGGCTACAGGCCCGGTAACCTGGATAAGCTATATAGAAGATGAATAAATGATTGTTTTGCTACAGGTTTTCAGTTTTGACTCTACATCATTTGTTGCCCACCCCGGGCGTATGCTCAGGATCCCGTAGAGTGCAGATTCTTCATGCTCCGGTACTTAGCCAGTCAGGGCAGGGGTGAGGTACTAAACAACTTAGGATTAATCAATTTAAGCTCTCACATGGGCTACCGCAGGTTGGAACCAGGGAGATGAGAGCATCCTTCTTACATTTACACTTCTTGGAGTTGTAAGGAGCAAGGAGAAGGACTGGAGCACAGCAGGGTGTGTCCTTGGCCTCCGCACCATAGCACCTTGCAGTAGATGGACGGAGCTGGGACTCCAAACCTGTGTTTGCACAGGGCAAGGATCTTCAACTCAAGACCTGGAGGGTCAATGTCCAACACAGTTTGGGGATTTTCTGCTCAAACAAAGCAGATTCAACCTGTGTGTTAATTACTAGGTTCAGTGGATGTGTTTCAGTGGCTGTCACCATGAATTACAAACTGTGCTAGACTTGCTGTCCAGAACATCCATGCCTTGGGGGTGCTCACAGTTGTAAGCAGATCTGCTCACAGAGGCCAAATATGCCATCTGCCAAGATGACCATGTGTCCTTCAACAGGCTCATTGACATGTCTATCCATCTAGATTGTCTGTTGAACCCCGGGGCACCAGACCAGCACTTGTCATTGAAGCACTTCTGTCTGGGCATCAGTGAAGACTGACAAAGATGAATGTCACCACTGTTGCAGAGAGCAGCTGTGCTTTTAAGGCTTTTAATTTTTCACTATAATTTTCTACTGCCAATGCAGGTCGTACAAATTTCTGCACTGATTCACAGAATGCATCACCACTGGGTTCAAGAGAAAATTGCATCACCCCTGATTTCAAGAGAAAATTCCTCCAGGGTACAGCACATTCGGGTGGTGTTCAGCAGAGGAAAAGCTGGTGGGCTCCTGGTCCTTTACAGACATACTGACAATGCTGTAGTTTCTGGTAGGAGCCGTCCACCAGCAGAATAAACAGTGGACCACAACTATCCCATGCCCCTGCTGTGTGATGAGTGGAAGGGGGTGTTTACCACCACGTCTGGCCACTGGTGAAAAGTGTCAGAGTAGATGCTGATGGACCAAGGTAGAGTGATGGCATTGGTGAACTGGCATCCTCCTGCCACCATGTAGGTTCTGCAAAGCTTCGTAGGATCGTAGGATATCTTTACAAGACTGAAGCAGGCGTTCATGTTGGTTCCCATCCTGAGGCACCTAGACCCGTCGAAGCTATTTGTTTTCAAAGTGGTCACCTCACAAAAGTCAGGGCAGTCCTGTCACAAAGACGTTGGGAGAAACCCTCTATACCATACTGGCCAGGTTCCAAGAACACCAATGCTGACTCCCTGTCCCAGAAATATTCTGTCCCCTTCTTGAGAGCACTGCGGCATTTGTGAGTGACTGTAAGGATCACTTCATGTCATGTGTCTGAAGAGGTTTTATGGAGAAAACTGGGGGTGTCAGTAAGTTTTAAGCTTACTGAGAACGTTCTGTATGAAGCATCAGGAGGACTGGGCCTAATTCCTTGCCCTGGGTAAAGAATTCCCAAATCTCACTTTGGAATCTTGCTCTGGAACGCAGCTTGCCCTTTCCAACCAGTTTTCCCATGGAGTGTCAATCACATGACATGGCTACTGATAGCTGGTTCCGAAGAATTAAATATCTGGACAGAGAGCACAGAAAAATGTAGAGCAAACTACAGGGTAGGCCATTTATATGGATACAACTTAATAAAATGGGAATGGTTGGTGATATTAACGTCCTGTTTGGGGCACATTAGTATATGTGAGGGGGCAAACTTTTCAAGATGGGTGGTGACCATGGTGGCCATTTGGAAGTCGGCCATCTTGGATCCAACTTTTGTTTTTTCAATAGGAAGAGGGTCATGTGACACATCAAACTTATTGGGAATTTCACAAGAAAAACAATGGTGTGCTTGCTTTTAACGTAACTTTATTCTTTCATGAGTTATTTACAAGTTTCTGACCACTTATAAAATGTGCTCAATGTGCTGCCCATTGTGATGGATTGTCAATGCAACCCTCTTCTCCCACTCTTCACACATTCCTATTTTATTAAGGTGTATCCATATAAATGGCCCACCCTGTACACCTGTGACTATTAGGTCAACATTACTGAATCTTTCAAGGTCTTCCAGCGTATCACTGATGTCACTTAGTCCGCTGCTGTCTCTACGAAATATAATTGCTACTTCTTGTTCATCATACAAATAATATGTTCTTCTATGAAACAGGCTATTTTACACACTGGAAGCCAAAAAGTGTGGGTGATATTCATATTGTTAAATTGAATATTGTGGGTAACATGCAGACTAGGATTGTTTGTGCATCGTACAGCATACACATAGAGAAAGAGAATTCAATAAAAAAGGGAAAATGTGATCTGCCTTGTCAGTCTGTATTTTCTATCTAAGGGGTACAAAGACGCTGGTCTGGAGACAAGTGAATAAAACTTTGCTTTGAATAATAAGAGTGTCGTTGAAATTAAATAGAAATTGAATTGTTTCTCTTGTAGCCTCTTCTGTCTCTTCCATGGAAGTGCTCATGGCAAATAAGCTTAATGCACTGAATGGCACCATGGTAAAGATCTCGTGCACGTTTACATCCTGCTACAAACTGGATATTAGCAAATTTGCTATGAACTGGACCTACCAGGAGACTAAAAATGATACAGAGGAGATGGTGAGGAAATCATTTTTCTTTCTTCGTATTCATATTGTACATATAGTATACTGTATGTGTGTATTGATGTGGGTCATTTTAAAGATCATTTAGAAACATTTTTCTAATTGTCTAGATGTTTATCTGTGCTGTTTCTCTCACTCAATAAAGTAAAAAAAAAAAAAAAGCTTCTTTTATTATTTAATAACCCTTTCCCCCTCTCTTTTTGTAGTTTATGACCTTTAAGAACAGAATAACTCTTTTAAGGACGGAGCGTTTTGGGGAAAGGGTAAAGTTTGCTGGAAACCTGGACAAAAATGACCTTTCCATCACCATCTCAGACGTGCAGGTGACAGATGATGGATTCTATAACTGTTATGTACGCAATCCACCCGATCGTGTCGAGGGCCGGGGTAGAATCCAGCTCCTTGTAGTCACTGAATGTAAGTGTACAATACGTTATATATATTTTATATTCTGAATAAGTATGTCTGTGGGTACTAAAGGATAGGATAGCTTGTGTGGTCCAATCCCACAGACAAGCCAATGTACTGTAGTACAAACTGCTGAAAAAAGTCAATGCTGGCTACGATAGAAAGGTAGCAGAACACTAGTGCATCACAGCCTGCTGTGTAGCTAGAAAAGGTTTCAAGGTTGTGTATCTGGCCCCCACATTCCCCAGATCTCAATCCGACAGGGTTCTCATGGAATGTGCTGGCAAAATAAGTCAGATACACGTAGGCTCCACCCCACAACGCTACAGCACCCACGTATCTGCTGCTAACGTCCTTGTACCAGACACCACAGTATACCGCTAGAGGCTCTATGGAGCCACACCCAGAGAGGCCTGATCCACAACCCATCCATTGCTTGTTGTGCACCATAGCGGTTAGGACTGATGTAGTTTCATTGTGTGCCTGGAATTTTCATGTTCTCCCTATGCTTGGTGGATTTCCTCTGTGTACTGTGTAGCCTGTGTGTGTGTGCCTTTAGTTTGCAACATGGTCGGGGTCCAAAAGCAGTGACTGCTGGTATGAAGTAATAGGTCATTGCATCAAAGCATCATTCAATGATGAATGAATGTATGAATGAATGAATGAATGAACGTTTTGTGTCCAGTGCCCCCTCCGAGAGACTCGACCATTGCGGTGGCAGTCGGAGCATCTATAGGAGGCATGCTGGCTCTGGTTATCCTCTCCATGGTGATCATCAAGTGCGTACGCAGACATAAGAAACAGGAGCTCATCTCTGATGAACAGAAAATGGAGGAGGAGGGTAAAACAGAGGGAGACGGAGGCACAGAAGAAGGAACGAAGTGAGAACGTTTTTACTTTAATGCTGTAATGGAAACATCAATACTAACATTTTGTCAACATGTCCTAAATGAGAATACTATATACCTATCAGTAGGTCCAATTTTTTTTTTTAATTATTATAATCCGGTTCTATTGTTTAGCTTGTTTGTTTTATCCAACACACCAAATTCAGGTCATGAACATCACACTAGTGATGTGAATCTGTGAGAAGATATATTAATCACGCATTATTCAAAATGAACTTCTTTTGTTTTTGCTTTCAATGAAACAGACAAATTTAACATGGCTGTGACCTGAAGGGCCCAAACAAGTTCCAGGCTTCACTTGCAGGTAAACAACTGACTTATAAGTGCATAGACATAGGAAAACTACACACACGCGCACACACACACACACACACACACACACACACACACACACACACACACACACACACTATGCACATCATACTGTACCTCTCACCTTATTGCATTTCCTGTCATCTTGTAACTTTACAATGTCTTTAACATTCAAGCCAAGCTATAAATAAAATGTTTAAATAGAGGTTTGGACAAGTAATAAGAATAAGAAGACTTGTAATAAGAACATTTCACATCTACTGTGTACAAATAATTTGTACGAATAATTTTTCTTTCTTTTTTCCCCCAGAATTGATGTTAGTTTGAGCCATCATGCTGTGGCTGCAATGCTTTTCCTTGGTATGGATCTCTCCTCATTTGCCCACCCAATAGAAATAAACAATTGGACTTTTGAAAAAACTCAACACTATACCTGCCGTACATTCCAAGTAAGCCAGTGTAACGTCTCAGATCAGGTTTCTATACTCCACTCTTCAATTTATTAAGATTGCTAATAATCTTCCACACAGTATTTGTAGGAACCACATCACTTTTCCAATATTTGTTTTTGTTTTGTGTCTTCCAACCACTGCCAATATGTTCACAATGTAACTATTGTTAAAGGTAAAGCACACTGTTCCTACTATTGCCTACTAATTGGTAGTCATTTGATAACAGATTTTTTATACATGTCCTGCTGTCTTTATTTTGTATTTATTGTCTAATGCAAAAAAAAAGAAAAAGTCCTCTTTTTGAGAACCGAATGTTCTCAGAGTATAGCAACATTCCAAAAAAGCCACTTTGCTTTAGTGGTCTACGTAAATGTGCGTGGCTTCTCCTTTACTGATCAAGGGTGTGTTTCCTGAAAAAAAGATGCCTTATTTCTTTAGTAAATACCGAAACCTAGTACTTTCTTGGTTGACATCTCACCGGTGAAAAGCAGACTGAAAAGCAGTACAAGCTAATATAAAGGAAAGATCTTCAACTGAAACGATGGCTTAAAATCTTATGGTAATAATTAAAATTATTTGTGGATATATATTTAAGACGTGAATAAATAAGTAATATACAGTGGAACCTTGGATTACGAGCATAATTCGTTCCGGAAGTGGGCTCGTATTCCAAAACACTCGTAAACCAAATCATCATTTCCCATAAGAAATAATGAAAACCCAAATTATTCGTTCCAACCCCAAAAATACATAAAAATAATTAATACAATCTATAAAATGAAAATAAAACAAGTTAATCTGCACTTTACCTTTAAAAAAAGTACAAATAAATCCTGACGGATAAGTGTTTCCGTTGGTGCGCGCAGGCGCCGTGTGTGTGCGTGTGTGTGTGTGTGT
>QMIH01000351.1:168754-182707 GCA_003987875.1 Clarias batrachus | reverse complement strand
TATATATATATATCAATGTACTGTGTAACATATACTGCATTGTAGCAATAGATTTCATATTAAAACTTTGCGAGCTGTCTTCCTGAAGTGTGTATACATTTTCCTTGGCTTACTCTATACTGTATATGCTGTTAGGAAAAAAAGTCTGTCTAAAAATAGCACAAAATGTTAAAAAGCAATTATAAAAACATACTATGACTGAATCAAAGTGGAGCAATTGCCGTATCTGGGTCATGTGTTGTATGCACTGTAGGATGTACAGTGAAGAGGTGACACATTGTTCAAAGGGACAAACTGCTGCAGTGTAATCAGCCAAAACTAGCTAACGAATTGATGAACAAACCAAATGACTCATACTGTACAACAAACACGAACATCTTATGCAAATTCCTAATTCATCCACGGCAAATGTCTGCTGCAAGGTGAATAGATCTCATTTAATAGGTTAACCTTAAAGGTTTAAAGGCGGTACTGGATCTAAATAGTGTATAAACCTCACTTACTCATCGTCTACTGTATATCGCTTTAACCTGGGGCCAATCCCAGGCACGATGCGGGGTACTGTATACCTCGGACAGGATATGGCAATCCATTGCAGGATGAGTACACACACATACAACGGGCAATTTGGGAACGCCAATTAGCCTAATCTGCATGTCTTTGGAGTGTGGGGGGAAACCGGAGTACCCGGAAGACACCCACCAAGCACGGGGAGAACATGCAAACAACCTAATGTTGAAACCTTTCTGTGCTTAATATACTTAAGTCATACTGAGCAATTATGGAATAGCTTTAGAAAGCTGACTTGGAACTCCTATTCCCAGGTCTTATTGTTAACGTACTGTAAGAGCTTCACTTTGGATTGAAGGTACAATGTACGACAGAACAAGGTGGGCATCACGCATGAAGGAAAAACAGGATGCAAGTGCAGATGGGGGTTTAATTAAGTGCACTGAAAACTTGATGGAAACAAAGCAAACACGAGATACAAACAAATTAACAAGAGATGTGACTATTTGATTTTTCACGACTATGGGGAGAAACTGGGGCTAAAGTAGGGATGCGGCTATGGCTAATGCTAATGACATCCAAACACAAGAAACAAACAGTGAACAAAGCAGTAAATTCATAATGACATCATAACTCAACCAAAAAAAACCCACCTCAAACAAGCGCTATATCTATATCCATATCTATCTATCTATCTATCTATCTATCTATCTATCTATCTATCTATCTATCTATCTATCTATATCTATCTATCTATCTATCTATCTATCTATCTATATATATATATATATATATATATATATATGGCCAAGTTACACCGATTAGTTATTAATTGCTTTTAGTACTTTTGCCAATTGCTTTTATGAACTATATTATATATAACATAGTTTTAGTTCATAATGAATAATCAATTAATGCATAACAAAGAATTAAGGAACCGAAATGAACTCATACAATCCATAAATACAGTACAGTATGCATGCATGTATAGCCATTAAAAGAAAAGGTTCACTTACTTTTTCCAGGAGAGTTGACTCATTTTATGACAATGAAAGACAAGTTGTATATATCGGTATAATATAATATTCACGTAAAACTTTCTAAATTCTACCGCTGATTATATTAAGGAGCTCTAATTTGTCTAGTCATCTTCTTTCTCAGGCTTTGTGTTGTGTGCTGCATGCTTCAGGGTAGTGAAGGGAAGGGGAGAATGGGAAAGAAGAGATGGGGTAGAGGGAGGGAGAGAGAGAGAGAGAGAGAGAGAGAGAGAGAGAGATGGGACTGAACAAAGGGCAGACAAAGACATAAAGACAAAGAGAGTCTATAGGTTTTACTTACTTTGTCCTTTATCATTTTGTGCACCGGTGACCTTCTGTTCTCTCGATGTGTAGCGCAATAACTCACCAACTTTACCTTTTTACCAATTTTATCAACCTGATTCCTTTTCTACCTCTCCCTGTACGTCCTTTTCGGTCAAACTCTCACAGATGCTCATGTGCACGCCATTCGCTTGTCCGATTCCTGTTAAATATCTGTGCAGGGACGTCTCTGTACTATATGTGAGATGTGAGGTTACAGTGCATGTTGTGCTGCATGTTTTCGAAGCAACAACACCCCCTACACACACACACACACATTTGATATGATATTCCATATTAAGGTCACATTGCCACAAGGTCACACTGATACAAACCCAAGTGTTACAGTATATGTTTGTGTGACTATTTCCGTAGCACACCGGACCACACTTGATATGGAGCAGTGCTCACCAAATCACCATAATAATAATAATAATAATAATAATAATAATAATAATAATAATGAGTTCAATGTGTTTCAGACAGTTTTATTACATACGGTTGGACATTTTTATTTGACTGCTAAAACTAAGCATCCAGTAGCTAGAATAAATGATCTCATCCATATTATAAAGTACTTTAGGATGCTCTCTGTACAGTAGCTTGTACCATTGTTGTGTGCTGCACCGTTATCTTTGCATGCACCGTTGAACCCTCGGCAGTGCGGCATCGTGTAGCGTCTCCGAAGGGCTCGGCTTCTCTGAAGTACACTAAATGCAACCTAACTCCAGTGATTGCTGCTCTCGAGAACGGCACTATCTTTAACCTACTGTACTGTGTGTGGTGAGATCACTGGAATTTCCTTTAATGCTGTGAATTCGCCTACTGACAGTGAGTTTAATGTAATGTTGATCAAGTCATACCAAACTGTACAGTACGTTAATTAAATCACACCGAGACTGCGTTATAGTGTTCATGATTCTTTCGACATGAAGTGCAATCATTTTTCAATTATTCCTGAGTGCGTTATGTCAATTAAAGAGTGACACCCTGATTCACTTGGTGTCCCTTCTTGCTCACCATAGATTGCAGCAGTATACAGTAGCAGCATTACTGTCCATGGACCCTATTTAGCGTTCGCCACTGTATAGCCTTATCTATATGCTATGTATAGGCATTAACAGAGATTACCGAAGAGACCACTGGACCGACTTGCTATGTATAGCAATGCTTAGGAGATGTGATATTCCAGTTCTGGGAGCTTTAGCGCTATTGGCGCAAGCCTGGCAGAATGTGAATCTCTCATCCACTGTGGTTCTCGTCTTCTAGCACTGATCAAACTGTATTATGTGTAACGTAACGAATGCATAGTGCACGATAGATACAGCATGAACTAATGCAAGATAATAAAACAGCAACAATCCATATATAATTTGTGAGCAAAAGTCAGGGTGTAGAATTAGCAGAAATGGAAGAAAGCCATTAAGTCAGAAGAAGAAGAAGAAAAAAAGTCTCTATGATACAGTATGACAATCTACTGTAAAAGCCTGCAGTGTTTATGATCCTCCTGAGATGAAGTTATAACACCCTCCACCTCCACCCCCATGCTTCTGCAGTAGCACTGTTCTTTTTTTTTTTTTTTTGCTCCATAGATACAGGCACGTGCTTGCTGATCCTGGTCCTCCACCTTGCATGCATGCATGCAGCTTCCCTGAAAGACCGATACGCTCGTCCTTGCTTTCTCACACTGCAGGCTGCTATTTCTGTATGGGGAGAAAAAAAAAAAAAAAAACACGTCTCCTCTCTCCCTACATGCTGAGTGTTTCCTCTGATCAGCAGTCTATTGGCACTGAGTGCGAGCCAGTGGTTTGCTGTCTTTTCTCTCCTATCCTGCCTTCTCTGCTCTCTTTAAATCTGTCCTGCTATTCGCACGGAGGCTGCGAAACACAGGCTCTGCTGTCTCTCTGACTGGATCCTACTGCAAAGGAGAAAGAAGAGGTAAGCATTCACTGCAGGACTTATCCAGCTGAAAGGTCCCCACTCACCCCCACCCCTTCTTTTTTTTCTTCTTCTTCTTCTTCTCTGTACTGTGCTGTCAGTCCCACCTCACCCCCTCGCTCTTCCGCTCTTCCCCATCCCACCCAAGAATTCCTTACTTCCAAGTCACACGGTCTGGCCAACTATAAGCCACGGGAAAACAAGACAGACTATCAGACGAGACAACAGCCAGATGGACGAGCGTGCGCACAGAAAAGTGGACATGGAGGTGTGGAGGACTAGAGGATCATTCCAGCACAGAAGCACAAGGTCTGGTGATGGGATCCATGCTAGCATAGTCATCACCCTTTTAATTGGTAAGGCTCCTGGTTTCCTTTATATAGCCATCCATGTCCTCTTCTCTCTCTCTCTCTCTCTCTCTCTCTCTCCCTCTCCTTTCCCCCTCTGGCTGTTATGTCCTCTATCTTACCCTTCACTTCTGTGCTAGAGCTGTTGCCAGAATGCTATGATTTCTGCACCGCTTGCAAGAACTGGACACCCATTCAGGTCTGGGAGGGCATGTGTATTTACTTGTTGCTGTGCAAGGTTGATTTGGTTACGGAGTTCAGTTCCTCTTCCATATGCGGAGAGGTTGTGAAGGTTAGCAGAGACTGAGTCCTGTCATTTTAGTGTCCCTGAAGAGGGACAGAGAGAGACAGAGAGAGAAGGAGAGAGAGAGAGAGAGTAAGAAATGAAGTGCAGGTCACTCTAGCCGGTTGTTTGCCACACTGCATGTGATATAACATCATCTGATATAATACAGCGTGACATGTGACATGGTTGTTTTTCATGGTTGCGGTATTCTTAATTACACATGTTCATTTTTTTAATCTTCAATTTACACTAGAAGTATTACGTGCCCGTGTTTTCCACGGTGACGCATCAGGTCCTATTGGGTTAAATATATACAGGATCAACAGTGGAACACGCAGGTGTATTCAAATTCAGTGACACTGTACACTCGACGTTAATTGTCCGCTGATTCACTGGGGGAGCCAAAACTTTTTGACTAGTGTAGGCAAGGTGTTAAACGAAGGTACTGTAGTGTGGGGTGACCAAGCAAAGTCCCAGCTTCCCTAAATATGTGAATGCTATGTGCAGAAAGATTTTCCCCAGGTTTTTACTCAAAAATCTCAATATTTTATATTATTAAATATGAAAATACTTATATTATGTTTGAATGTTTTTTTTCTATAAACATGTTATAAGTAGTGCAGTAAAGTTTAAATCGATTGAGGAACAGCTTGAACCCTCATGAATACAAAATGAATGAATAAATTGACTGGAGATCCATTAATAAATAATGCATTACAAACCCTCTCTGAAATACTCATAAGGCCGTTTCTAATCATTTAAGACTAATAACCAAGAACAAATAAACAAACAACATCCAAACCAGATAAGCTGCAGATGAAGATTTAACTGATACTTTAACAGATACTTAATACTCAGAAACTACAGTATAACAGCATGCTTTCTTACACCAACTTTTCCACCGTGTGTGTGTGCAACACGCGGCTCACAAGACGAGTTCAAAAAGATCCAAGCTGTTCAAACGGAGTTTTGATGGTCACAGATATGCCTATAGAAATTATTTAGGTAAATAATAATAAATGTGTGACAATGCACATATTTAGCCGTTTAACAACATTGTTTTATTCATTGGATTAGATTGATTAGATTGACTCGGGGCACGGTAGCTTAGTTCTTAGCATCAGTGTTGGGTGTAACACGTTAGAGTACTCGGATTACTTTTTTGATGTAACGAGTAATCTAACGCCCCTTTGAAGACGGTAATTTTGTAATGTAATTAGTTACTTTAAAAAGTAACGTCCCCCAACACTGGTTAGTACAATCACGTTGCACCTCCAGGGTTCGGGTTCGTTTCCCACCTCTGAGTGCATGGAGTTTAGATGTTTCTCTTCCAGTGCTTGTTGGGTTTCCACCAGCTTCTCCGGTTTCTTCCGACAGTCCAAACACATGCAGACTATGCTAATTTCTGATTCCAAATTGCCTGTAGTGTATAAATGAGTGTGTATATGTGTGTGTGTGCCCTTTGATGGATTGGCATCGGGTGTACCCCACCGCATGCCCTAAGTCTCCTGAGATACTGTAGACCCATCGTCTATACCACTTTTTCCAACGATACAGGAACAAGCGGTATAGACGATGGGTGAGTGAGTGATTGAGTGAGATTGACTAGGATTAGAATGACTGATTACTCCAGACCTTACCTCTCGGGTCAGATGAGGCAGTCAAGCCTTTTCTCCATATGATCATCAATGAGCTTTTGGTGCCCCTGACCCAGTCTCCCTGTCCTTCATTGGCCCACTTTTTCCAGGGGCTAGGGACAATAATAAAACAACTGAGACATGAAGAGGAAAGCATTGATCCAACAGATCCTCAAATCTGAGGATTTAACTTTTCACTCGATGTCTTAAATATCCCACCCTTTGACAGGGACCAGTGTAATAAGATAATCAATGTTATCCACGTCATGTCTCAGTGGTTTTAATGTTATGGCTGATTGGTGTTTGTCAATCAAATGGGCTCAGTTTGGCATCGAATAATCCAGTCATTCAATTTAATGATCTATTCCATTTCATCAGTGTAAAAAAACAAAGCAAAATATATATATATATATTTCACATTGTACCATGTGAAATATCGGATAACATTAAATGTAACATTATTTTGCTAACCTTGGATGGTTCTGGTGTCCCAGTGGCGCAGTGGTTATCACTATCACCTTGAACCTTCAAGGTCCGGGTTCGATTCCCGGATTGCTTGGTGGGCTTCCTCCGGGTACTCCCACAGTCCAAAGACAAGCAGGTTAAGCTAAATGGCAAGCAAGGAAGTGAAGTGAGAAAGAGTAGGAGTCCAAAAGGCATCAAAATCATTGTTATTTTTAAAATTCAAGGTCTAACTCTAGAAAGAAAATAGAAGAAATGATTAATTATTTATGACCCGAAAGCACCACTGTGGACAATGTAGTAGCACTACGTTTGAAGGCCATCATTCTAGTTTGAATAAATTTAAATATATGGATTCTTTCACTATGAGCAGTATAAGTGACAAGCTCATACAGTACATGATGTGGCACTATAAAGACCAACATGAGATTTGGGTATTTTGCATTTTAACATTTTAACAGGGCAGCCTTTCTGGAAATTAGATATAATTTAATGTGGTTGCAAATATTATGCCTAGCAGCAGATAGCTCGGAGCAGCAGTCTTCCTTTAACAGTGTGTCAAAAGTCTGGTACTATTTCTGTCTTCGAAGGTGACAGTGTGTCCTGGCATAATTCCCACCACCAACACACACCCACATGCGCATTGACACAGCATCTGCATGCCACACCGGGTATATCCTGTGAGGAGGAGGAGGAGGGGGGGGGTGTTGTTTACTTGTTTACTTCTTTCATTGCATAAGATTTGTTTGGCCTTTAAATCAGACTACAAGAGAATATTAGACTAAACTACATAATCGTTACACACTGTAGATTCTCGTTCATTAGATATCAAATCAAATTAGTTAATTTATATGATGCTTTTAATTAATGTCAAGAAGCAGTTTTGCAAAAAAATCCAGCTGTAGGTTGAGAGCCTAATGAGCAAATCAGAGGCAACAGTGTCTAGAAAAAAAAAAGATGCTCCCTAATATGATTCAGAGGAACCAAACCCATAAGAGAAGGGGTGACACTTACTGTAAATAGTGGTATTACAACTCATGACATTGTACAGGTGTAGAAGAGTGAAAACAACCAGAAATAAATGCATTACAAGGATGTTCCATTGATCATACAAGTGCCACTACAGTATACAGAACACAGCTGTAGAAGAAAAAACATTTTCAATTACACTATGTGATGTCACCCAGATCAGGATGGGTTCCCTTTTGAGTCTTGTTCCTTTTAAGTTTTCTTATCTTATATTCTTTCAGGGAGTTTTATCTTGCTATTGTCGCCTACTTGCTCCTTAGAAATCTATAAAAATAACAGAAAGCTTTTGTCTGTACATTGGTCAGGTCAGAACTCACTCTTTCAATAGTATCTTTACATCGGAGGACCCGAAACCAGTCTCAGAAAATGTTTTTCGTCTGTCTGTATGTCTGTATGTCTGTCCAGCTAGATTATGTCACAACATCATGCAAAACTGGCTGGAGAAAATTTAATGAAACTTTTGCAGTACTTAAATATCTGCCTGAAGTTTAACCTGCACCATAAGAGAAATTAAAATGTTGATTAAAAGTGATAAACAGTTATGTACTGTACCAGATTTAATAATCCACTTTAAAATAAACTACTTGCTCAATGTAAACAAACACCTGCAGCAATAAATGATCATTAGAAAAGCTACACTGAATGTTTTTACCGGGATTAGTTCATAGATTCAGCTTTCGCTGAAATTACAGCGCTGAAGTGGTATAAGTGAATTTTAACGGGTTTCAACCTGAAATAATAATATCACTGATTACATTAATGCTGATCAGCTCATTTTTAGATTTAACCTTGTAGGTATTTCAACAAACTATTTTCCCATCAACGACAAGTACTAACGCTAGTACATTTGTAGATTGAAAACCAGAATTTATATATTTCTACAGAGATACTTCCTCTGCTGTAATGTCCACTGTTAGAAGTGCTATGCAGACAAACCTGAATTCAATTCAATTCAATTCACCTTCTTTCTAACCTTAACCCAGAAATACGGATATACAATTTTTCAGTTTAAATATACAATATATATATCTTTGTTTGTTTGTTTGTTTGTTTGTCCTAAACCACCATATCGTTAATAAGAGTCGTGAACGCTCTTTTTAGAAGGTACTAAGTTACCGTATCAATTTGAGTTTATCCACTGATATAATCTAGGGCACAAGGTGTTTTTGCAAAGTGCGAAATCAGAAAGCAGCAGAAGGTGAGTCACATGTGCAGAAGCAGCAACATAATCCAGGCAGGTGCAGAGGGAGAGAAAAAGCATTGTGGTAGAAGTGTTACTGAATAAGATTTGCACATAATTATACAGTTTCCACCACTCCAAAAGGAAAATCTTAATAATAATGAGATCCTGAATAAAGCACACAGATCTCCCCTTTTCTTTCTCTCTCTCTTAAACTGTGTGTGTGTGCGCGCGTGTGTGTCTATTTGGATCTTCTAGTCCGCAGTAGTGAAGCCAAGAACTGGTATCCTACCTATATACTGTAGGTGGCTGCGTCAACTTTGGGAGTTCAAAATGAAACATGGTGTATTAATAACTCTCCTGATATTGCACCTTGATACAAACAATCCATACTGTTTAGGTCATCAATTCGTGCAGAGCGAAAACAGAGTATCCAGACAGTGCAAGCCATTATGCAGTACCATACAGTCTGTGTATCAAGTCTATATCAGCAGACACATTACTGTAAGCAATACCACAGCATCACTTCCCACTCCATTTCGAGAGCCTGGGGGAATTATGTGCAAAGCTGAGCTTGGCACAGTGGAATGTACTGTACATTAAACAGAAGAATGTAAAAAGCAGAAATGAGTTTGTGTAATGGAACACGAGTGAGAATGAACATAGAAGGTGCAGTATATGAGTAAAGAGGTAGATGGATAAATGGAGAAGACTGTAAGTGCACACAATGCACTCTCACACTGCAGACTGTATCAAGGGGCTCCGACAGCATGATGTTCTTCAGTTGCATGGCGAAGTAGGAAAGTACGAGTCATTCTATGAAGTGGGGTACGTTCTCTGTCTAGTGGATTTATTCTGAAGATTTCCTTCAACAATATATTACTTATAAAGAGAAATGTTATAATATTACACAAACATTACACGCATCCTATGCTTCACTTAACATGAAAAATTGTGATAATGTTGCCAATGTGATTATTTATTTATTTATTTATTTATTTTTATTTCATTAGAGTTACTACCAACCAACAATAGTTTTTTGTTTATGTATTATTGATATAATTAATATGATATACTGTACTACTGTATATATTTCCTCATTTAAATAATTTCAAAATCTTCCTATTTCCTATTGATTGCAAAATCCTTTCTATTAAACTAGCAGAACTCATGTCATTTTTCTTTTTTGTGGCATACATTTTTAACACACGGGGGGGGGAGTTCACATATTGTTAATAACTGGAATTCAATTATTATTATTATTATTATTATTATTATTATTATTATTATTATTATTAAATTATACTTATGTTGCACTTTTAACAATGATCATTGCCACAAAGCAGCTTTTTAGAAGAGAAAACAGGAAATGATGCTACACCCTAAAAAATGGATAAATATTGTACCAACTACTGTACATGCTAGGTTAATTTAACCCAGCAAAATCGCTTATTTATTGAACCCAGCAAGATGGGTAAAATATTCAATTCAGATGCTAGGTATTTAACTATAATGTTGGGTTAATTCTACCTCACAAACAGGTTATTATTATTTTTATGTTTTATATGTCTATGGGTAAAACAGTTTAAATAGTTAAAGTATTTTGATATACTGGTCTATTACAAAAAATAACTCTTAAGTTTTGCAAACCATACATAATTGCAATAAACAACACCCAATTGATTGTACAAATCATAGAAAAATATTTATATTTATTTTTCAAAAGCACAAGATCGGATAGTACAAAACAAGTTCAACAGCGACATCATTACGATATATTACTCAGAAGCATTAATGCCTGAGAGCAGTGCTGGTCATTATGGATGTACTGTAAGGGTACGGCCTCGACACTTATATTCCACGGAGTCGGTTCCAACCTTAGAAAGAAAGAAATTAAATAAAGTAAAAGTTTATGGAAAAATCGAGAGGGTTGGCTAGTATGCATATTTGTAAGAAGATTAGTGTTTTGTAACACCTCAGCTTTTTATTGTCTCAAGCACTGAGATAATAAAGTTCTAATGTTAATTTGGTTGCTAATCCTAGCAACCTAGCTAAATGCTAGCGTCATGCTGGCACTATAGTTCACAGTTTAGCTTTCATTCATCACTTCACCATCTTCATACACCCTGCAAGCATTCTACAAAGAAAGCTAAAAAGCTCAGACATTTTTGCAGTTTCTTTCGTACACTGGTGGGGTTCTTTGGTTTGGCTAGCTAGCAGCCATTGAGATAAACTAGCATGCTACAGCACAGACCAGGCTGAAGGTTTGAGTGTAACGTTGACACGGTAACAGTAACAAATGTTACATACAGTGAACAAATTCAGTCATAGGTGGGTGAAAGTGTGTAAGCTGACACAGCCACTGAATACACCGGTGAACTTCGGGGGAGGGGCGGTCATGTCTGTGATGTTAGCTGTCACTAGCTAACCCAACTCCAACCCAGCAAGCTGGGTTAAACAAAAAATACCCAATTCCCTGTAAATAACCCAGAAAAATTACCCAACAGAGGCAACCCAGCGTTTGGGTAGTAAAAACAACCCAACATTTTTTAGTGTGTAGAGATTTCTTCTATTAATCTATTATATTCTTCTTATGACATGAATACTTAAAAGATGATTTAAGCAAATTATTACAATATGGCTTATTATTAACGCCTTCTAGCTTCTCTTTACACTTAATTCTTTAAAATCGATCATCACATCGTTTAGCCTGTATACTCACAGACACAGTGAATCTTACAGAATTTTGCAGAAAGTGAAGTTGTCATGCTTGTGTAGAGTTCGAGGGCAAAAATCTCAGTGTGACAGATGAAATTGCTTTCAGGAAGAGCCACTGTTTTTTGAGCAGCCATATCAATGTTTTTACTCACTAACTCACTCACTAAGTGCGTTGAATTATTAGCAAATTATAATATTCTTCAGTTTCCACAATGCTTCCTGGCCTGTGAAAGGGAACTTTCTAAATTCCTTGATTTTCATGAGCATACAAACCCGATCTCAGGAATCCGGCACAGTGCTGGAGAACTGTACAGAGTGAGAGTGTACTGTCCACACAAACTGATATTTGTTCAAATATGATGTTAGACTGTTCATGAAAATGAGAAGCGTCAGCTAGGCAAGTTCTACCACTGACATTATTGGATAAAATAAGGAACTACACAGTATTACAGAATATTGCACATAATTAGTCATCATTCCTACATCATTATCGTTATCAGTCTACTATATATATATATATATATATATACAGGTAATATTAATACAGGTAATATTAATACAGGTACACTTTCACTTTCTCCCTCATCGACACAAAAAAGAGGAGAGACCAGGTTCACCGATCAGGACGCTGATCGTGCAAGCGGGGCGGTATGTTTGGAGAAGCGGAGGGAAGCACAGCATGAGTGTAATTAAAACATATGCCACAGAATAAATGACATAATCATGTGATGCTGGTCACTTGGCTTTGGGACATATCATTTTTGAACATAGTTGACAAACTGAATAGTAAAACCATCCTTTAATTGGGAAACCATTACTCGTTTATGACTCCCAAAATGATAATGTTTAAGCTTTGCATCTGGCAGATACGTTACACTGAAGGAATTTACTAACTTCATATTGTCTTGTTGTTTTTTATGTGGAATGTACCCCAAATTATAGAATCATTAAATCAGTAATATATAGAATGTCTTACTAGCATCTTGGAAGCAGTGATTATGCAGTGTTTATGGCTTGGGCAAAAGCTTTAACCCTTGATTGCTAATACAAATTAGATTAAATCTAGGATAAAATATCAGAATAGTCACTTAGACATACTGTACTGTAGCCTCCACAAAGGCGTCTATCATTTTACATGCTCAAAAACATTTGTCGCCTTTTACTTTCCATAGCATTTCATTTTAAAGGATCATTTCAACATAAATGAGGTATGTACTGTATGTTCTCACACACATTTATATATGTGGTAATAAATGTGGCTAGCACTGTCGCCTTGCACCTCCAGGGTCCGGTTTCGATTCCCGGCCAGGCTCGATTCCCGTCTCTGTGTGCATGGAGTTTGCATGTTCTCCCCGTGCTTGGTGGGTTTCCTCCGGGTACTCCGGTTTCCTCCAACAGTCCCAAGACATGCAGATTAGGTTGTAGTGTGTGAATGAGTGAGTGTATGTGTGTGTGTCCTGTGATGGATTGGCACCCTGTCCAGGGTGTACCCCGCCTTGTGCCACGAGGCTCCTGGGATAGGCTCCAGGCCCTCCGTGACCCGGAAAACAGAATTTAGCGTTCATTCTGTAACAGAAAAAAGGGTGTTATATTATGAGGATGTCAAATAGTCAAGTGTTTCTGATCACTCCTTAGCAGTCTTTAAGTATTCCGCTTGCAGCTGAGCATGTTACCCTGTGCATGTTTACCAGTGCAATCTTAACTTCATGCCAGCCAGTGCGTGCACTCACACACACCACAAAATAGTATCTTTGCTCGGAATGAAATATTGAGATGACATGGCTATATGTAAAAATAGCCGCTGAGCACAGTCCTCTCAGCACTTCCACTAAACCACATGTTGAAGATACCAGAGTGAGAGTCAGAAAATACTTAACCCTCCATGCTTCTGTTTATCCGCTTCATCCATAAACATCTAAATTCCAGAAAAAGTTTTTTTTTTTTTTCTTGCCATATACAGTCTGTGCCACGCACTGTTTATTTGTGTTCTTACTGTATATTTCTACCTGGCATTTGGCCAGTATGCTAAACAGCAGTCTTATCGATGCTGTCCCACACACTAACGCACACTTGATAAAGCTTTCACATCCATGTAACTTATGTATGTGAAAGCTCTATTGCTTTCATGATATGACATGACAGGCAAGGTCGCGTTTGTGTATTCAGGACCTTGTCTGTCTTTACCGTGTCATATCATGTATTCAAGTAGCAGTGAGGTCTGGGACGGCAGTTGGTTTTTGCGGACAATCCATGAACTGTTACAGCACCTATTGTATATAACTGTGTTTGCCTAAGCTATCTGACAGAAGTTATTTCTATATATAATAAACTGTGATTGCATAGAAGCCCTGAAGTCTTGTTTTTTATTTATTTATTTATTTATCTTTTTTTACACATTTTAGGGCTTAGCTGGGTAGTAAGGAAATTTCAAGATCAAATAACTAAGGTCATAAAACATACTAATAATAATAAGCATATTAATAATAAC
>QMIH01000351.1:108284-132301 GCA_003987875.1 Clarias batrachus | reverse complement strand
TTTTAATGGACATCTAAACATTGGACTAAAGATTGAGCTTACATATCGGCTTCTGGACTGTCTGCACTGTCACATTTAGCTGCTAATCATATTTCGAAACTGCTTCCTGCTCAGCCTACAGCAAATCTTTTACTCTGACTTACGGGTTGAACATGGAATAAGCGTTTGTGATTGAGATTCTCTCCTAAATCTTCTAGATGAATAGTTAAATGATTAAAGTTAAATAGTAAAGAGTCTAGCTATTTGTAATGGAACTACTTATTCAACAACGTATACAACTTTGCACATTATCTAAAATACCATACCAAGACCAAGACCAAGACTGCGAGACCTGAAGAGACTATTAAGTTCTTCTTACTGACGTGACGCAAGCAATGCATTCAGCCTTAGAAAGAAAACTCGAGGATGCTTTTATCTCCGGTGAAAAATACTTCGGAACATGTTAACCCCTTAAAACCCAGAGCATTTGAGCCTAAATGGGTAACATAGATAAAAAATTGCACTGATACGTACAGTATGATCATACATTTTTCATTGTTTTAAGTTATGTGAAAAGAAAGAATTAACTTTTTTTAAAAACCTTTTTCCAATAGCATTCCTATATTCCGATAGCAGAAAATGTTGTTGTTAGAATAAAAGTAATTATTACTTTAATTCTACCTGATATACCTGAAATCCAAACATATCGGTTTGATTTCTCAAGCTTCCCCATTAATTCCCACTAGTGTTGTGTTTTCAGCACGGAAATATAGATAAAGAAAGAGATAAATGACCTTGAGATTTGTTTTTAGAGATCTAATCTAATAGGAAGGTACAGACACACTGTCTGTAGGAACGTATTCTCTGACTTCTTTTTGAGGTCTCTCCTGCTATCATGTGCACACAGAGTTGAACTTAAACCACCTAACTGACCAGAAAGCGAGTCAAATGGGACCAAGATTGTTTCTGGTTGTTTTTCATTATTTTCGAGATAAACATTACATCATCGGCAGATCGCCTGGAGCTCTACTTCCACAGAAGTCGGTTGGTTTTTCCCAAAGACTTCCGCACAGATTTGGGGAGAAAGCGAGCAGCAGAGGTAAAATCCCTGCTCTATAAGAAAGGGGTTGGGTTTGACCTTGTGTATCCTGCCAGACTCAAGGTCACTTACAGTATGAAGGTGAAAAAACATCATTTAGATACACCAGAGGCAGCCAGGGAGTTTTACCATTCGTACCGGGGTTAAGATAGTCATAAACAGCCACGACCTTACAGTAGGTTCATGCAACATTGACCGAGCTTCCTGTGGAGGTTAGACGCTGACTTTTCTAGCCCACATCTCCATTATTTTTTCGATCTGATTCATAATATTTAATCAGCTAAATGAACATATACAGAATATTTATTACGGAGGTGCACTATTTTACTATTTTGTGAGAAATGCATTAGAATTTGCTTTTGTGTTTGTTTGTTTTTTGTTTTTGTTTGTTTGTTTGTTTGTTTTTGCAATGCCCGATCACTGCAGATTATCTAGGTTTTTGTTTGTTTTGTTTTTGTGTGTGTGTGTGTGTGTGTGTGTGTGTGTGTGTGTGTGTGTGTGTGTGTGTGCGTGTGTGATTGAGAGGGTTGTTCTAGTTGGGGAAGTTCGGGAAATGATCTTGTCATTAAACATCGGCTTCTGCCCTTGTTGTGTTGTGTCAGACTTTTTAATAGATCGGCATCTAGTCAAATTTTCCACTCTAAATTTAAGAACAAGTCCAGAGGTGTTGCAATATTAATTGCCAAGATAATGCTGTTTATACTATCAGGTATAATCAGTGACGCTGTTCATTTTATTACAGTCTCGGTTACTTTTTTTCAGAAGTCTGTTGTAAATGTTTATGCCTCTAACTGGCATTAATAATCTAAAAGCATTTTAAAAATCAAGTGATTAATACCAGATCTGAACATACTGTACATCAGCTAATATTCTCAGGACATCGGAAATATGTTATGGATCAACTGCTCTATACATCCAGTTCTAAGGCAAATGTTGTTGTTGTTGTTGTTTTTTCAGAATGTCAATACTGACTACATCACATGTTGGTTACTGCTTATTGACAGACGGTACTTTAATCAAGCGGACATATTGTGAATATGTGTGGACTTGTCTCTTGTAGTCCATCCATCCATAGAAACCTCTGTAGTCCAACAAGAGACCGCGGAGGCCAATGGTGACGATTGTATTTATTCCCATTTTTCAAAACCGTGAAAACATTCACAAAACCACAAGCATTTTGGGAACGCCGCTTAGCCTAATCTGCATGTCTCTGAACTGTGAGAAGAAACCAGAGGAAACTCACTAAGCATGGGGAGAACATGCAAACTTCCATACGCGCACACCCAAGGTGGATATCGCACCTGACATTGCTTGTCACTACTGTATGTCACCATGTAGTAGTCTATAAAAATGCCTATTAAAGGGTTATGGATGTACAGTTGTATTTGTCAAGTGTTTTATTACCTTTATATCTGCCGCCAAGGTGAGATGGCGAGAGTGGTTAAAGGGAATTTTGTTCATTTAAAAAATGGAGAAAGAGATAATGGTTTACATAACCTGTACTGTACAATAATCTTTTTAACTTCTCTGTCAACCCATGTGTTGCTGCTTTCTGCACTCGGCTCTTTTTGCCTCCAGCCCTTACACCTGATCACTGTGAGTTTCTGCGGTTTTCTCACGCCCCCTTCAGAGAATCTTTCCCCTTTCCTCCTGAATCCACTGCACAAGTACTCCACTCTCATTTACATTTACATTTGGGCATTCCTTTTATCTAGAGCTTACAAAAGTGCTTTGAAGTGCTTTGAAAAGTGCTTCATTGGATAGATCCTTACACGGGTTACTAGGTTCCATCAGTCAAACACTATTGGGAATGGGTTTTCTTGGAGGGATTAACCTAAAGATCTAAGAAACAGATAGGTCTTTTGTCATTGTTTAAAGATTGCCAGTGACTCCACTGTTTGGACATCTAGAGGAAGTTCATTTAAACACCTAGTGTAGGTGCCAGAACAGAAAACAGTCTAGATGCATGGCTTCCTCAATCCCTGAAAGATAGTGGGACCAGCCTAGCAGTGCTGGAACATCAGAGGGAATGTGGTGCGATGCAGGGTGTGATTAGAGCTGAGAGGTGAGTAGGTACTGGGCCATTTTTAGCTTTTTAGGCGAGCATCAGTGTTTTGAATTCGATGTCGCAGGGAGCCAATGGAGAAAGTGGAGCAGTGGTGTGGTGTCCGAGAAACAAACCATGCTGCCGCATTGTGGATCAGCTGCAAAGGTAGAATGGTGGACTGTCTTGAAAACTAAAAAGAGAATGAACAAGCACCTTAAAATGGACATGGAACTTGAAATAACAAGGGACTGAACAAGCACCTGAGTTTCCTATGTGGAGAGAAATAGACGAGTTCTTCTGATGTTATAAAGACGTTATCAACTAAAGCAAGGTTATCAATGTGTGGCGAAAAAGGACAGCTGATTGTCCAGAGTTACCCCAAAGGTTGTGGGCAATGACAGAAGGCATGTTTCGATTCTCGTCTAGGGATAATCTTGGCTCTTTCCTTCACCCTGCAGGAGGTGCATGAGGGCAGTGCTGCCCGCTAATCCACTTCACAAACCTCATATTTGACACAACTAGTAAAAACCACTCATACTGTACATCCACTGTATGCCATATGCTATTTCAGAACATTTGATCATGAATTAATTCATCATTTTGAGTTGTTCTCCTTCAAAAGCATGTAAAAAGTGCCATAAACAGTGTGTGATCCTGCACCTACAGCAACTAGAGTATACAGTAGGTGAAACGTGCATTGGATGTTGTTGTTTTTGCATCCTATTTCCATACGGCGATAACAGACGGTTTTTTTTTTTTTTTTGGTAAATTTTTATACATTGATTTGATCACTTGAGAGAATAGAATGGTTTCCTTAAAAACTGCCCAACGGCATAATAGCTGTTGTTGACTATACTACAGTATATTTGATATCATTCAAGCATACATGACATACTATGACATTAGACCATGCGATCTTAAACTGCATGAAGGATTAATTCCATGGACCACTCTGTACAAATTTATTAAGTATTAGTCTTATTAAATGCACATATAGTAATATTCTGTCTATATATTAAAGCCAAACAGCCTTATATTCTTATTGTCAGAAAACAGTTTCATCAAACACACCAGTGCGTCCAAACATGGCTGCCGAGGACTACACTTCCCAACACAAATGATGTCTGAGCCTTATTTAGGTCAGTTGATATTCTGGTTTTTCGACTTCCATTCTTCCCAATGTTGATGTTTGCTGTCTCTCTTTATTCCATGACCTATTCATTCTATATATATATGTATAGGGGTTGGACAATGAAACTGAAACACTGGTCAATTTAGTGTTGGAGGTTTCATGGCTAAATTTGACCAACCTGGTGGCCAATCTTCATTGATTGCACATCACATAAAATATTGCAATGCACACAACATTTTGGGTGACGTATCAGAGTTCAAAAGAGAGTAAATTGTTGGTGCGCGTCTCACTGGCACATTTGTGACCAAGACAGCAAAAGTCTTTGTGATGTATCAAGAGCCACGGTATCCAGGGTAATGTCAGCAAACCACCAAGAAGGACGAATCACATCCTGTGGACGCAAGCTGTCTGAAAGGGATGGCCGGGTTTTAACTCGCATTGTATTCAAAACCTAAAATCACAGCTGCCCAACTCACTGCAGAATTAAATGTGCACCTCAACTCTCCTGTTTCCACCAAAACTGTTCATCGGGAGCTCCACAGGGTCAGTGTACATGGCCTGGCCGCTATAGCACTCGCCTGTCTCTCGTGTCATTCATGCCAAACATTGTTTTCAATGGTGCCAGCAGCGAAAATCTTGGGCTGTGGCCAATGTTAAACATGTATTGCCCTCTGATGAGCCCACCTTCACTGTCTTTCCCACATCTGAAAATGTTATGTTATTGAGAGCCCCAAAGAAACCAGCCAGACTGTTGCATGCCCAGAGTGAAGCATGCGGGTGGATCAATGATCGTCTGGGCTGCAATATCATGGCATTCCATAGGCCCAATACTTGTGCTACAGTAGATGGGCGCGTCACTGCCAAAGACTACCGAACCATTCTGGAGGACCATGTGCACCCAATGGTTCAAACATTGCATCCTAAAGGTGGTGCCGTGTATCAGAATGCACCAATACACACAGCAAGACTGGTGACAGAGTGGTTTAATGGACATGAAAGTGAAGTTGAACATCTCCCATGGCCTGCACCGTCACCAGATCTAAATATTATTGAGCCACTTTGGGGTGTTTTGGAGGAGCGAGTCAGGAAACGTTTTCCTCCACCAGTGACCTGGCCACTATTCTGCAAGAAGAACGGCTCAAAATCCCTCTGGCCACCGTGCAGAGTTACAGTATATCTGTCATTCCCAAGATGAATTGGTGCTGTATTGGCCGCAAAAGGAGGCGCTACACCATACTAATGAATTATTGTGATCTAAAACCAGGTGTTTCAGTTTCATTGTCCAACCCCTGTATATACAGTATGTACCTACAGTAAATATACAGTATATTTGTATTAAACTCATTTGTCGCATTGCATTGATTTATCCAAATTGAAAACACTACTTTAATATGTTAAATATTATGAGATAAGTGAAGTTAACAATGACGTCAAGCCACGGACGTGTTTATGTGAATGAAACATGCTAAACCATGTTTCATTCACATCAACAAAAAATGAAAAGCAGGATATTTAGTGCTTACTTACTTACTTTTTATATTTCGCCTAAAAAAAGTTCACGGAGAGGAGTCTTTTTGCACATTTTACAGTAAGTACACCGTATGAGCCGTAACTTTGTCTCGCTTCATGTTGTTCCATGATAAAACCCCAAAATCCAATAAAGACATAAACTTCCAATATAACTTTATCTATAACTAGAAATGACAGAAGTAACTGAGCTGACAAAAACATAAGAGTGACTCACCATCATACTTCAGGTGCTGCAGTGAAAGGCAGCGCTTTGAAAGTTGAAGGAATGCCGGCTTGTTGTTTAAAACTCACAGAGCTCTTTTTTTTCCTTTCCTAGTGGTTACCTGGGCGCTCTCTCTCTCTCTCTCTCTCTCTCTCTCTCTCCCGCTCTGTTTAGTCTAACCAGTTGCTTTGTTTTCAACACAGAAGATACTTGATATGGTCATTTGGAGCATACCTGTACTTCCTTATAGGATCCAGAAAATGCTTTCTTTAACAGTACTCCGGTTCTAATGCAACCGGACACCTCCTCTCTGCCTCTCTCTCTCTCTCTCTCTCCCTGTCTTTGTCCTTGCACTGGGTGTGGCCATACGAGGTAGTTTCGGTTGCTGAATGATCTTACCTGACAGTCAGCCCTGTCAGGAACTCATAGAGACAAAGCTTCCTGTTTTGATGTTGCTTTTAGGGTTTAATACTGACATATTGAACCACACTATAATGCCAGTAGTATGTGGTCATCTGACCAAAACACTCATATTGTGCTGTTTGTATTTTATTCTATATTTAATCTTGTTTTGCCGCTATAAAATGTTCCATTCTTCTGGGACAACTTTTAGCAGTGGGACAAGCAGAGCTGTGGGGATTTGCATACTAATCCTAAGGTCAGGCGCGGATGCTCTTGGCAATGTTGCTGGCTATAAGACCTTTTTTTTTGTTGTTGTTTTTTTTGCAAAAATTTCCATTACTTCAATGATGTTTCCTCATGCAGTGTGCCTACTGTATATCCTTTGTGTTTATTTTTTCCAAAATCCTAGTCAACTTATACAATGCTCAGTATAGCTACTGTATATGTGAAACCATTATTGGTTAGTACTGTAAATATTTTTCCAGTAATATACTCACTCACTCATCATCTATACCGCTTAATCCTGTATTCAGGGTCACGGGGGGTCTGGAGCCTATCCCAGGAGACTTAGGGCACATGGCAGGGTACACCCTGGACAGGGTGCCAATCCATCACAGGGCACAGACACACACACATACATACACTCACTCATTCACACACTACGGGCAATTTGGGAACACCAATTAATCTAACCTACATGTCTTTGGACTGTGGGAGGAAACCGGAGTACCTGGAGGAAACCCACCAAGCTCGGGGAGAACATGCAAACTCCATGCACACGGAGACGGGAATCGAGCCTGGCAGGTGATCGAACCCGGACCCTGGCGGTGCAAGGCGACAGTGCTAACCACTACACCACTGTGCCGCCCAGTAATATACTGTAAATTAAAATAAAGTCTAACTGATTACATTCAACCTTCTGATCTGTAGCTCAACACCTCAATCACTGAGCTGCTACCCCTACTACTCATTGTGTCTTGCATTAATCCAACCACTTTTGCTGATCAAATCGTTCACACCGAAAGGTGAATTTCATTGCTTTACGTTTTTACACTTGGGTATAAACTTTGTGTTTGTCTCCAAGACTGCTTAAAAAGAAGAGCACAAAAATGACTGAAAATTTTTTTAGAAGCCAAAACAAAAATAATCTACTAGTCTCACTCATTTAAAATTTTAGATATTTCAACACCCCTCTACTATAACCGGTAGCAATTCCCTTCAGCAATATATACCACACCAGCCCGGCACAAATGAGCCCTGTGCAATCACAATGCTGCCACTAACCTACAGTATGGTCCATCATTGACAATCAGTACTGAAGCTGTCATGTTCTTCAATGTTATGGCAGATCAATAAATAGTGAATAGATCAGATTGTATGTACAGTACCAGTTCTTGAGTACTTTCCTTTTCAGATTGTTTGAAGCTATTAGCACAATCACTACAGAGTCAAACTAAATGATAAGGACATTTTTCATAAAGTTGACTTAATTTTCAAAGTTGTAGGTAACCTTTAAAATCTAGCTGTTACTATACACTATTACTTTCTGTACTTACCAGATAGTCTTGTTCATCTGCTATCCAAATATAAGGTTTCTTTAAATATTACTGTATGGACTTGTTTTCTACACCGCTACTGTGCTTTTCCCTTTGCACTATGCTGTTTATTGGACATTGCTCGTTGTAATCTGTTTGCCTCCCCTCTCTGGCTTGAACCTATCCCGACTGTTTAAATATGTTATCCTGCACTCCCACATTTGCTCTACACTTCCTGGTGAAGTTCAGTGAAAATAACATTGTACTGATGCACAATGACCCTACAGTCAAAGAGGAATAATGAACACAAATCATACCATAAAATGCCTCCGGAGCAAAATAGAGTATCGGGTGAATATAAAGAAACACAAAATATATCCAAAAACATGTTCTCATACAGTCATATGTGTAGAATAATGATGTGGAATAAACCTGGACTTTGTATATTTCTTTTATATAACACAAATTACAAGCTTCACCCTTACAGAAGTTCCAATAAACCAAAGTGTCAATGAAAAAAAATCAAGAAATCTGTGCTGTCTTTTCATTAGTTGAACTTTATTGGTGATGTTTTTATTACCATAAAAAACTTTTTGGAGGTTTTCCTTGTGCCGCTTAGACAGCTCTCAGGACCTTTGTGGGTGTGCTGCAGTGTCTGGCACCGGGACGTTACAGTACACACTAAAAAATGCTGGGTTGTTTTTACTACCCAAACGCTGGGTTGCCTCTGTTGGGTCATTTTTCTGGGTTATTTACAGTGAGTTGGGTACTTTTTGTTTAACCCAGCTTGCTGGGTTGGAGTTGGGTCAGCTAGTGACAGCTAACATCACAGACAAGACCGCCCCTCCCCGAAGTTCACCGGTGTATTCAGTGCCTGTGTCAGCTTACACACTTTCACTCACCTATGACTGAATTTGTTCACTGTATGTAAAATTTGTTACTGTTACCGTTACACTCAAACTTTCAGCCTGGTCTATGCTTTAGCATGCTAGTTTATCTGACAATGGCTGCTAGCTAGCCAAACCAAAGAACCCCACCTGTGTATGAAAGAAACTGCAAAAATGTCTGAGCTTTTTAGCTTTCTTTGTAGAATGAAGATGGTGAAGTGATGAATGAAAGCTAAACTGTTAACTGTAGTGCCAGCATGACGCTAGCATTTCACTAGGTTGCTAGCATTAGCAACCACATTAACATTAGACCTTTATTAATCTCAGTGCTTGAGACAATAAAAAGCTGAGGTGTTACAAAACACTAATCTTCTTACAAATATGCATACTAGCCAACCCTCTCGATTTTTCCATGAACTTTGCTTTCTTTAATTTCTTTCTAAGGTTGGAACCGACATATATGCAATATATTGCTTTTTTTTTGTAATAGAACAGTATAAGGTAATTTAACCCATAGACATGTAAAACATAAAAATGATAATAACCTATTTGGTAGGTAGAATTAACAGAACATTCCAGTTAAGAGAATGGCTGGAGTAGAATAGTTCTGGGTAGAACATTTGACCAATTTGTGCAGTAGAATTAACCCAACATTATAGTTAAATATGACCTAGCATTTGGATTGAATATTTTACCCATCTTGCTGGGTTAAACAAATAAACCATGTTGCTATGTTAAATTAACCCAGCATGTAATTGGTCCAATATTTACCCAGAAGCTGGGTTAAAAACAAACCAAACTAGGTTGTTTTTAGCCCAGTGTTTTTTAGGGTGTAGCGGCTAGATAGTTACCAGTCAACTTTTGGGTACTGTGGTTTGCGGGGTGAAGCCTCCATAACTTTTTTCAGCCGTTTTTGCTACATTGGCCTTCCAGACGGACTAGCCTTTGGTCCCCACAGGAATAAATGAGGCTTGGGTGCCCATAATCCTGTCATAATTTTACTGGAGTAATTGATAACTAGTGTTATTCAATTCACCAGGATGTGTTATTGTCGTGGCTGTGGCTTTTTTCAAGTTGAAAAAATTGTTTCAATGATGGTTGTAACTGTCAGTACAAAATCTTTCACAGGCACTGGGATGGAAGCATGATTGTGAATGCACATCCTGTACCATATGAGTCATGTACAAAATCATATAAGGATGTTTTACATAATTTACATTGACATGAAGCCATGTGATTCCATGGTGATGTAATGGTTAGCACTGTGGCCTCGCACCACCAGCATTGAGGGTTTCATTCCCACTTTGGGTCTGTGTGTGGAGTTTCCTGTCCTGTATATGTATACAGTATCCTGGAGGTTAGAATATATCATACTGTATGCTCCAGGTATGTTGGCACTTTGAAATTTTGAGTCTCACACAGAAAGCAATTAATTCATAGCATATTCCTTTAATCAAATTTAAGTCATTGCTTTTATCATTATTATTGTTTTTAGAATTTAGTAATAAAACAGAACTCTTTTAAAAAATCTTTACAGTATATTATACAACCAATTCAAAATACAATTTTTGCAACCCTAAGCAGCTATAAACCAGTGGAAAGTTTTGTATGATAGTTCAAAATGCATTTTTGTGGGTCCCAAAAAATAACAGAATATAGACATTTTTATAAGATTGATAAGGACATTATTGCCACATACAGATGAGGTCAGTTTCAATACACACAAACTGCTTGTTCCAACAGAACAGTGAACCTAAACACATATCAAAACTAGTTTGGGAATGGATGAAGCAGGGTAACTTTTGGATCATTAACTCTGTCCAAGGAGTTTAGTGCAGTTCAAAGCAAGGGGATTCTAGATTAACACAAGTCAAGGATGCCTATTGAAGATTATTAATAAACAACTGTAGAATCCAAGATCACCTCAAACAATTGTACTTAATTTAAGGTGTAGCCACTTGGCCAAGGTCTGGAAGAAGATGCGAACTGTTGCCCTTAGGTGAGAGGAAATTGGTTTGGATGGTTAGAAACATTCACCAAGTTCATTCACAGGGCTGCCATAACTAGAAGCTGCTGGAACACGCGTGTTACAGATCACCACCTCCTGTAAAAGGATTTGGACCACAGGCATATTTGCACAAGTAAAGTTGAGGCATTCAATCCCGAGAACGCTTTAAAGCATAGTGGTGGTAGCTGCTTGTGGAATGAATGCAACAGGTACCTTTGTGCATTTGGAGCCTATACCCTATTGAAAAAGAGGTTGAAGAGCAGGTCCATTTTAGGAAATTAACTAATTAATTAAACACTACCAACTCTGCCATAATGAGAGGTCAAATTAGTGGTTTTTAGAGTGACTAATTACATTACAAAATTACTGTCTTCAAAAACTATTCAGTTATATTACTGTGTTCCTTTCTGATTAAAGTAACTAGTTTGAGTACTTTTCCATTGCAGAAAATGAAAACTCCTTTGTGCTTCCTCATGCATGTTGTTTTAGTCAAGACCTTTATCACTCAGCAAAGTTTGGCCCATAATCTGATAACTACTAACACCCCTATCACACCTCCGCGGTTTCACGCGGTGGCCGTAAGTACGGTTCAGTATGATTCACTGCAAGTTTTGGCGCTGTGATTAGGTTTCCATCTATAACGTACCACTGAGCCGCCAATGCCCTTTGAGGTTTTCTTTTGGTAGACATGCATATTTAATAAAATCATCAACTCATTCTGCCTCAGGAAAGGACCAGTTGACCTCAAGCACAATATTTCCATGACGTTCATGCTAACGGTGAGTGTATTACTCAGAATGTTAATCGCATTGTCTAACATTCTGTTGCACACCTGGAGGGTTTCTGGTTACATTTCCGGCTAAAACCTTTTTTTTTTTTTTTTTCAAGACCCTCTCAAGTTCTCCACATTTTGTTACTGTACTGTATGTTTCACACGCATCTTTAAATAGATTCAAATAGTTTCTCATCATTCTACACACAATACTCCACAATGCCAATGTACTGTAAATACAGGTGCTTTGAGTAGCATGATAATTTATTTCAAATGAAAGGCTGAAATATCATTTGTGCAAATTGAAATAAGTATTAAGACCCACCACTTGTACTTGGTTAAAGCAGCTTTGGCAGCAATGACAGCTTGAAGTCTGCTTGTGAATGCATCTTACTTGAGGCTGTCACTTTTTAGAAAGAGGAAGTCAAGTCGGTTTGGCTTCTCTTCTGACACGACGGCAAATGTCAAAAGTGCAGCACTGTGTTTCACCACACATTAACCTCATGACATTTGGGGGGTAGGGGTGGTGTGACGGAGCTGTACACCAAAAGATACAGAGAAGAAATGGCCGTCAGCAATAGCACAGAGTGGCTCGGTGACACAACACCACAAATGTAGTATAGGTTATGTTGTAGAAAATGTCACTTGTGTACAGTATGGTCAAATACGTGATTGCCCTTTTACCATCATGTCCAAAGGGAAGTCAGACTGAGTTGGCTTCCCTTTCTACGAAAAAAAATTCAAAAGATTAACCAGATAGGACTATGGTTAGGGTGTCGTCAAGCTGTAACTTGTCAGAATAATGCAGAGGCAAATCTGGATGCCATGCAAATGGGAATTCAGTTCATTTTTGGACGTTTTGAGGAGCGTGCAGTTTCACTTAAATTTGTGTGAGGAAGATAAAGCAATCATTAAACACTGATCAAACTTTAAACAATTGTTCTTTCAGTTAGAAGACGCAATGCATATTTCACCATCGAGATGGCGACTGATAGCCGCGATGATTAACTCGATGACTCGACTTTAAGAAAGAGACCGGAACTTAACTTTAATTAACATTTATTGCATTTATTTTTCTTATTACTCATTCTGTAAACATTGTAAACACACTTTTTTGTGTGTACAGTATGTGTAAAATTAAAAGAAATAAAAGGTTAATAAGAGCTACAGTATATATGTACTGTACTGTATGTGTAATCTCTCCTGTTATCCCAGACTGAGGCGTTGCCAAATATAGCAAATCAAACATATAAAAGATTTTTTTTTGACAAATTCCACTTTATAAAATGTTTCATACCAGATGCTATTATGCTACATATTCACAGGTATTATTATTATTATTATTATTATTATTATTATTCATCTGTGCCACTCCATAAAACATTCACTATCAGAGATTGCACAGAAGGCTATATAACAGTATAGCAACCTACAAAGGGGATTCCTGAGTCTATTGGGGCCCAAGGCAAAAACGTGCAGAGGCCTCACCAACCATATCTCCTTTATTCTTGGAAACAGTAAATCATTTTGCCAGCCCGTGGGTCCCCTAAGCGCCTGGGGCAAAACTGTCTACCTGCACATACAGTATTTCTGTACAAGGCCTCTGGACCTGCTAACACTGCCAGCAAGAAGACAAGCCAAGAAAACTCATACAATGGAAATGCAAATCCAGTGATATGGTCCTCTGTATCATGATTGATAGAAATTGTTTTGAGAAGTCGCACCCATGGCCAGTTTTATTTTCCATATGTTAAACCTGCATTATTGAGAAGAAAATGCATGGCCTCTTACAAGCATAAAATGAATTGAAGAGTGACATACTGTAGCTTAAAAAAAAGTCTATGGCTACACCTGCTTTTCATGGTGAATAGTTGTATATAGTTTGATTGTATTTAAATTTTACTATTGGTTCCCATTTGCAACCTATATTAAAGTATAGTATGTAATTTTAATCATGAAATACCTTTTCTTACATGAATGTTAAATATTTTGTAGTAGGTACTGAATATTGAGAAAAAAGTAGTAGTAGCATTTTTTTAAAGGCAAAATGCAAGGAAATGTTGTCACTGTGATTATACAGTACATGGAAGTGAGATCGTATACTTTCAGATAAAGATAACATCAATATTTATCAAATAAGTTAAACACTTAAATAATAAAACAATAATTGATTATGATTAGTAATATGAATTAAATTAAATAAAAAATCAATCAGTCACCTCAACCTATGTCATTGGTGTTACTGTTACACAAAAACTTTTATTTTGAAATACATTGAACAATTTGAAATGATCTCTGTGTCAGAGGGCACTGGATGAAGAGCACTGGGCAAATGCAAAAGGGATGTCATTTATTTAGAAATGTCTTTTATTTTGCAATTTTATGTGAAACTTTTTTTTGAAGTCCATCATTGGTGTTACTCATATTATAATGATAACTGTCAAAAATTGGACTTTAAAACTGATTATAATTAAGTAATAATTGAAATAATAATTGATTGATTTTGACATAATTAAAACCAATGTTGTTTTACTGTACACATGAAAGCCATTTTGTAAATAGTTGTGATTTTTATCTAAATTGTGATTGGTATTATCGTCATTGGTGTCACCACGAAGCAAAGTAACACAAACTATTAAATGTATAAAAATATATCAATAATATTCATTGTGCTCTACTTTTTGTGGATTCATAAAGTTTAAAAATAATTGCAAAATTTTAAAATATTGTTATTAAAGGAGTTGTACAGTAGATTTAAAATAATAAATACATTTCAGGAGATTTTTATGAGCCATTTTCTACCTTTTCTGTAGGGTGACCCTGTCTGAGTATTACTGAAACAGCTGATCTACTGGGATTTTCACACACAGCCGTCTGTACGGTTTAGAGAGCATGGTCTGAAAAAGAGAAAATATCCAGTGAGTGGCAGTTCTCTGTGTGAAAATGCCTGGTTGATGCCCGAAGCCAGCGTAGAATGACTAGAATGGCTTAACCTGGTAGAAAGGAAACAGTAACTTAAATAACATCACAATACTACAGAGGTATGCTGGTAAAGCCTCTTAAACCTTGAGCAGATGGCGCAGTTTGTTTCTAGCATTATCTGATGAAGATGTCTATACCAGAGAACTTTCACTGGTCGACCATGTATGACCTCGAAAGTTATCATTACTTCATAAAGCAACTAGAAAAACATATAGTCATGTGTCTCTGTGCGATTTCTTTGCCTAAAAAAAAAAGCTTTAGTTAGCCTGGCACTGGGTACACTTCAAACAATGCCAGGTTTAAAAAAAGGGGGGAAAAAAACTCCCAATGTTATTAATAATACTTTATATCAAATATTTTATCAAAATATTAATGATCTCATGTTGCCTTTATTTATTTATTCATTTGTTTATTAGTGGATGATCGATAATGAGCTAGACGCACAATAAAAACATGCATTGCCACCTGGAGCCATGCTTGTGTTGTTTTCAATGTATAACTTTACATTTTATGAAATCTTTATGGGTTTTCAGCTGGTAAAATACCACCATGAATAAAATCCACATACCTTCTGTTGGGTCTTTCAGTCTAACGGAACAAAGATTTTTTTATTAGCAAAACAACACTAATCAATCATTTTAAGACTTGGTCCCAACTTGGAGAACCAAACTGAATGGATTCTCAATCTGCCAATTCAACATAGTCTCCCAAGTGCACTGTAAAAATATCTTAACAGTGGAATACTCTGGTAAAAATAAGCATATTACATAACAGTAACAATAACAGTTATTATCAGATCCACAAATACAAATATATAACTGTTATTTTGCAGTCAGAAATGAACTAATTTTAACAGGAATAATGTGCCAGAATAACAGCAAACATAAATTGAGCTAAATAGTAAATAATAATCAAGGGTGAAAAAAAAAACTAATTTAAAACATCAAAAACCCAAGTGGCATAAATACGTGCCTGCAGCACAGCATAGGTCAATGACTCGATAAAGATTAAAAAAATAAAAAATACAAAAGCTTATAGTATATGGAAGCCTTGCTGGTGTGTGTTAATGGGGAGGCTTTAGACTTCAAACTGTGTGTTTGGGTTTTCGGATATGTCAGGTATCTTGAAAGTATCATTACTTTATAAAGGGTAAATTTCACAACTACTAGAATAAGGGAATGACATGGCAAAAATGTAGAACTCTCAAAATGAGCATTTTCTTTCTTTCTTTCTTTCTTTCTTTCTTTTGGTTATATTGTGGAAACAACCGACAACAACCAGAAAAACATGTGGTCATGTGTATCTGTGCTATTTCTTTGCTTATGTGACCCATTTTTTTTTTTTTTTTTTTGCTCAGTCATGTTTGGTTTAAATGAACTAAATATAGTATATAGTTGATTAAAATGAACTAAAATTCAGTTCATCATATTGCCTATTTTGTGCTGGAAAAAAGATACGCCACTCTGTACCTCACAATCCTGAACCCTACAGTATATTTGTTTATTACCCAAATTCCCAAATTCTCTCATACACACAATATGTTAAAAACATTCTTATANGTTTTCGGATATGTCAGGTATCTTGAAAGTATCATTACTTTATAAAGGGTAAATTTCACAACTACTAGAATAAGGGAATGACATGGCAAAAATGTAGAACTCTCAAAATGAGCATTTTCTTTCTTTCTTTCTTTCTTTCTTTCTTTTGGTTATATTGTGGAAACAAATGAAAACAACAATAAAAACATGTGATCATTTGTACATATGTGGTATTTCTTTTCCTATTTTTTTTTTTTTAGTTTCTTTGCTCAGTCATGTTTGGTTTAAATGAACTAAATATAGTATATAGTTGATTAAAATGAACTAAAATTCAGTTCATCATATTGCCTATTTTGTGCTGGAAAAAAGATACGCCACTCTGTACCTCACAATCCTGAACCCTACAGTATATTTGTTTATTACCCAAATTCCCAAATTCTCTCATACACACAATATGTTAAAAACATTCTTATAGAGATGTGAACTCTGGTGTGACAGTAACTCAATATTTACATACTGAACAACTCACTTTAAGTTTCATTTATCACTATATGCATCCATCTATTTCACCTTCTTCTACTTTCCTAATCTACCTCTCCTTTTGTTTCAGCTACACGAGTTTCACTCATGAGAAGAAATCCACATGTTGCATCAGTGTAACGAATACACATTTGATGCAACATGTGGTTTTGCTGCCGTGGGAGGTTAACGTGAGAGCATGCTCCATTGCTGACCAAAACATGGGCAGTGCTGTAGCGCTGCTGTGCTTTTAACAATGCATCAGCATATGAGGGGCATGTCTCAGTTTGAGCTTCATGAGTCATATCACTCATCCATTGCATGAGGGGTTTCACTTGGTTGAATGATTTTTAACAACATAATTTTAGCAGGGTTGTACAGATTTTATAAGTATTTTACAGATTTACAGTAAGTATGACAAACATAAATATTTATATACTGTAAAAAGTACAACATTCATATACTGTACAAATATACATTTATGGAACGTTGGGGTAGAAAATATAATATGAATGTATAAAATGTCATATAACAGCTAATGCCTGTAAAATACGTTTGGTCTGTCTAAATTAAGTAAAATACCTTCATGTCTGCCATGGAACTGGTGCTCATCTTGGCCGATCGAGTATGATACACAATGTCAAAGTGAAAACAATTATTGTAAAGTCATGGGTTATGTTGTGCTAAAAACATACTAAACATTCTTTAAGGTGGTTTATAAATCCAAAATCCTCTGCAGCAGAGGAGAGGTTCATTTAGAGTTTCCAGCCTCAAAATTCACTGATTAACAAACAGCACTTTAGATGAGAGCTGTATCTCAGGATCATTGCTTTCCCCACCAAACTCTTTATAAATAGCGAAGATCTGGGCTCGTATTCACAAAGCTTCTTAAGCCTAAACGTTGCTCCTAGTGATGGAATTCTAAGAAAATTATGACATTTTCTTAGAATTTCCCCTTAAATTTAGGATTAAATCTTAGTTAAGATTAAAATTATTCACTAAACATCTTAGCCCTAAAAACAGCTCCTAAGGTAAAAATTGTTAAGAGTAGAGAGGAGGACTTTAAAGAGGCTTAAGAGTTTCTATAGAAGAGGACAAAATGGCGGAAAGAAGAAATATTCTCCAAATTCGAAACATAAAGCTAAAAGTAAACACTGCTTTTCTGTCCAATTTGGTTTTCTTGATGTTTTACTTGCTTACATCTCTCTTGAATTGTTGGTTACATATCATCCAAAAGTCCAACTTTAACACACTGTCCTGCAATCATGTAAATTGGTAAAAGGTCAGCCATTTTGCTCCCATCAATCTGAAATGGATTACAAGTAATAAAATCAGTACGGTAAATAAATGTGAGGACTTAGTTGTTTCAAAAGTCGACACATTTTCAACATTTGGCTGTTTTGATGATCTTTAAACTATTTAGTCTATAACAGACACTTTGCATAAAGTAGCCTGTAGTCATGATTATACAATTTCATTATATACAAACATTATGATTTCACTGTTTGTTCTATTATCATATAGTCTATTTTCACAAAGAGTCCATTTCAAGACTTTTACAGAGGTCAGAGGTTATGTTTTAGCAACCAATCACAGTCCTTGAATTGCTGCATCATCCCTAGCAGCGGGGTCGACCACACCTCCTCAATAAGATAAAGGATTTTGTACTTTCCTTACTCCGAGTTGCTCTAAGAGGTTTTTCTAAATCACTTTTAGTCTAAGACTCCCAGCTAGGAACTTTTAGACTAAGATAGGAGCTCTCTGAGAGAATTCTAAGAATCTTTGTGAATAAGGGCCCTGGTGTTTAACATCATATTCAACTGGATTATAGACTTCCTGGTGGGCAGCCAGCAAGTCGACCTCCTTCACATTGATTCCACCCTAGAAGCGTATGTCATCGGCTCACTATTTAAATATGACAGTTGCTAAACTCAGCCCTGACATCATTTTCTAGTTTTCAGATGACGCAACCTGATGTGTCGCAATGGTTTCATGACAATTGCCTCTTTCCAAGCTGAATCAAAATAAAGGAAGTGACAGTGGAATGTACAGTAGGAAGTTCCAGAGCAGAGAATGTAAAACTATACACACCTGTGGAAAGAACCAAGAATGCCTATCTACATGATATTTTTGTCATTTGTGTCCAGGTATTTGTGTATGTATTTATAAGAAAACTAGTAAGATGGAATTAATCTAGATGTTAGCTAGCTACAACACCCAAGTCTGCTGACTCCACTGCTGTAGCTAGAATTAATACACACACACTACAATACAATACACGCGCACGTAAATGCTCATTCAGACACTACGGGCAATTTGGGAATCAATATGCATGTCTTTGGACTACAGTATGGGAGAAAACCCCCTAAGCACAGGGAGAACATGCACACAGACCCCAAGGCGGAAATCAAACCCGGAACCTGGAGGTGCAATTCGACAGTGCAAACCACTAAGCCATTGTGCTGCCTGAGGAAGTTCCAGATATACAGTAAATAGTGACATAGTGATTCCAGTTTCCTACCACAGTCCAAAGACATGCAGATTAGGTTAATTGGCGTTCCCAAATTGCCAGTAGTGTATGAATAAGCATGTAAGCCTGTGTGCCATGTGATGGATTGGCATCCCTATCCAGTGTGTACCCTGCATTGTGCCCAAACTCTCCTGGGATAGGCTCCGGGTCCCCACGACCCTGTGTACAGGATAAAGTAGTATAGATGATGAGTGCGTGAGTGAAATATTTATTTATTTATTTATTTATTAGTTATTTGGGCACTAGTGGCTCAGTGGTAGGTGTTTCACTTGCCATGCAGAAGCCCTGGATTTGATTCCCAGCAAGTACCCAAACCCCAGCCACTGGATAAAATGGGAAGGTTGCATCAGGAAGGGCATCCAGCGTAAAAACCTCTGCCTAGCTTGTACAGTGTGTGCGGACTGGACGGTCTGCTGTGGCGACCCTCTATCGGGAGCAAGAACAGATTGAATTATTATACCTTTATCAATTAGTTTTCATGGTTTCATGCACCTTTTCCAGCATGGTTGTTTAAGAAATGAGAAGCTACCCACTTCATGTCATTTACAGTACAGTATATCATGGAATTGTTGCCACCTGAAACACAGGAATCCCTGCAGGAATTATCCAATCAAATGCTTGTATGTATTTCTTTATTCATTTCCAAACAGTGACTTTTTTGACTAGCATTACAAACACAAGACACAATACGCCCTGACAAGCAAATACTGTACTATAATAGGCCTAGGTTTGCACAAATTGCTGAAATATCTCTGAGTTAACAGAATAATTGTTTAATGACTAGGCTATATATAAGCCTCTAACATACTGTACTGTGAAGGTGACTTTATAATGAAAGCATACTGTAGTACCCAGCTTTTAAGATGAAATGTAATTAGAACACTGAGGCTCTATTCATTTTGTACACTACTTACGGAATATTAAGCTACTTAATTACTGGAGTGAGATATTTTGAGTCAGTCATTAAGTAATTAAGTTCAAACATGCAGTTGACCTTTGGCTGCACATTTCAGGTTTTAGTTATCCACTTTCGCCTGATTTCTCTGACTGGCTTTAAATTCAATTTTATTGAAACCTGACCTTTTTCTTTTTTTAAAAGTTTTAAAAGTTGACTCTGAAACGATTTGTTTAAAGTGGCTTGTTTTTCCCTCCGCGGTCCCATTCCTAACTACGTCATATAGTCGTAATATTTTTTGATTCAATACATGTTTTTGTGGGCGAGTTTGTGCCTGATTTCTGGGTGTGTGTGTCAAGTTAGAGTAAAACTGACAGAAGGAGGAAATATGCAGTAGGAGTAACCTGGGAAACCCCCCCAGACTATTTTTTACCTCTTAAGGGGAATGTTTGTCTTGACATTTCACCAGGTTATTATTGTCACAGCATGAATATAAAGTATTTTCTCTTATATTTACTTACTGTTGCAAAGTCATCTTGTATACTAACGGTCCTGATATTCAGTTTTACTGTCTGTAGTTCAATGCAAAAAAGGTGAAAATCCAAGTATGTCTCACACACACACACACACACACACGCACACACACATACGCGCACACACACACGCACACACACACACACGCACACACGCACACACGCACACACACACACACACGCACACACACACGCACACACACACACACACACACACAAAAAAAAAAAACATTACCCATTAATTATTGTTCATGTCTTGCTACAGATACTGTAGTTGCTACAGTAGGTCAATGGGTTAATGGTGTTTGGTGGATCATCAGTGACCTGCATGTGGTCATTACACCAGGAAACATCTTTGGAATGAAACATCACTGTCTGAAATGTGTTCTCTTGTCTTAGCAACATTTATTTTCTGGCTTAATACACTACTTGGCAAAGGGAAATTTTAGGCCAGATTTGAAATTACTGGAACTTGGTTAAGAACCCTTCAATACTTCAGTACAAAGTCAACAAGGATAGAGCTGAATCGTCAACTTTGTGGAAGAAATGATGTTGGAAAAAAATCATAAATGGAGATCACAAACACTTGGTGAAGTTGCATGGTAAAAAAACAAAAACAAAAAAATCAACAGCAAAAAACATAGCTATTCTTAATAATGGAAAAAAAATAACATTTCCATATGTACACAGAACTAAGACTAAGACTTAGTGGAATAAAAATTGGACTTGAAAGCAATGAAAACAGGTCGTGTGGTCTCATGAGTCTGACATTATTCCAGAGTGATGGGTTCATCATGGTATGAAGGGAAGCTTCACAATAAGCTTATATAGTCAGGTCTAGGCTCAGCAACATGAAGTGACAATAAATAAAATGAACCTAACCTAACACCCTAAAGGTACTGAATGACCAGATTGTCACGTCAATGGAACGACAGGTATAATTCATGAGTCAGATTGTGAAAGAGTGGATCTGGAAGCATGAGGAATCATTATCACACATGAACTGGAGAAAGACAATCACCTTTTAATATATTGTATATAAAATCTGTGTGCTTTCCTATACATACAAATCTATAAATCTGAATATCATAAATGATTGTCTGGCTGTGATACTGCTAAAGGTTGGATCATGGAGTGAACTGAACATACCGGTTCACCACAACACTCCATAGGTCCCCCAGATCTGCACTTTAAGATCTAAGATTAGATTAGATTAGATTAGGTTAGATTAGATTAGATTAGATTAGATTAGATTAGATTCAACTTTTTTGTCATTGCACAACTTGTGCAATACAGTACAGAATATACAGTACAGTACATATGGATAAATATGAGTAATTGTAAATTTACAGATATGTCTAAATATAAATATGTGGAATAAAGATATACATAAACTATATATAGGTGAATTTACAGTATGTGCAATAGTATGAATATACTCATGAATAAATATGAGTAATTTAACAGCTGGGTGGAAATGCAGAGAGTATACCTATACACACATACTGTATCTACACATATGAATATACATATAAAGTATTAGTATACAGTCTATGTGCAGACTATACAAATGAATGTACAGGGAGTATTTACAGAGGTATTATATAGGAATGTTGGGTTATCAGTGATGGTGGTACCATCCATTAAGGGGGTCAGTGAAGTTGTGTTCAATAAGGTAACCACTGTGGGGTAAAAACTGTTCCTCAGCCTGCTGCTCTTGGATTTTAGGCATCTGAACCTTTTTTCCAGAGGGAAGGAGACAAAACAATTTATGTGCAGGGTGAGAGGTGTCCTCCACGATGCTTCGTGCCCTACGCAGACACCTCCAGATGCGCTGGGTGGTTTTCAACACCCTTTGGATGGATTTACGGACCAAGACAGCGCAGTTACCGTACCAGACTGTAATATGACAACAACTCTATTCACAGAAGACTTGGCTAAATAAATAGGTTTTCAGTCTAGACTTAAGCACTGACTAAAAAAGACAGCAGCATCTTTTAAAGTGGGATGGACACCTACAGTACCAGGCCAACCTAACAGGCTCTTATTGCCCTTAAAGGGACTCCAAATATCTAGAAAGGTTTTTGGAGCACAACAACCTGTTTTAAGCCATGTCAGCATGTCACATGGGGATCACCTGTACAAAATCTCTTAGTCTTAAATCCATGCTTGCCTAAGACCCAAAGATTACCCGCTGCCCTGGATCCTGGGATCAGTATTTCCGCTGGAGACCCCCAAAAACGGTTTATCTCTATAGAGTCTCTTATTATAACGGAGCCCAGCATGTGTTTTGCTGAGAACTGCAAACCTGTTAGACACGTGAAGCGCAGAGGTGAGGTCACACTTTACCTGAGTGGGTACAGTATGCTGCTAAATTCACCCACGCACTTCTCTTTCAGGGCTCTAATGCGAGAGTTGGGGGATTCCTCCAAATAAGACATTGCTCTTCAAAAATAACGCTGATCTTGCACTCAGTAACCCCCTCGGAAATCTGGATGTGCTGCTCTAGTGCTACAAATTTCTCCGTCTATTAGTTCTTACTGGTATACACTTAGAGTTCCAGATGTTCCAATGTGGATGAATTCAGCTTGTTGTTTTTAGATGAACTACTCTATATTAAGGATTCTTAAAAGAAATTTATTAAAAAAGCTTTAAAAGGGGAAAATAAAGTATGAACACTGAAACAAGAAACCCATGGCAAACGATAAAAATCAATATACGTCATACAGTATATTTCTTCATTTTGCATCACCAATACAATTTTAACAGGGGCACATACACTTTGTATGTCTTTGTGATGCACATACACAAGTGATGTTCAGGAGAAGACTTTACTTTCCCAATATCTATCAGTACCAAATCTAAGTTAGAGGTGGTTCAATCAAATTCAGTTCAAGTATGCTATGTAAATCCTGCCTATGACCACTACTTAAGGTTTGACTGTTTGAATTGATTCACACTGCTTACTCAGCCATTTGCTGCGGTGATAATGTGTGACTGTACTCCAAAGAACAGCTCAAACTGCACTATCAAGGTTTCAGATGATACCAGAGCAGTGAGACTGAAGGATCAAACGATGAGTAGGAAAAATAGACTGGTGTCAGCTCATGCCTCATAATGTCGATAAGACAGCAGAAATGAACATGTACTGCTCATCCAACACTCTCCTGTAGAGGCAGTGCTGAACAATATGTTTAACATGAGACCATGTTACTAACCATAACACTGGTATTGGAGCTGCATCACTGGAAGCAGAGGGGTACAGTACTCTCAAGAGCTGTGCTATTTAAATGATTATACAATCTAATAATCTTTTTGTACAAATCATAGTTGCAAGCAACAATGAGTGGGTCCAGGTACCTGTGTTATCGCCAGCTGTGCGCAACATACTATCTGTGTGCCTTTTGAGCATTTTAAGACCTCAAAA
>QMIH01000351.1:87785-108263 GCA_003987875.1 Clarias batrachus | reverse complement strand
TGGAGGCGACCTGGATTCTGAACAGATGGAGGAGCTACTGTAGCTCAAACTGAGGAAAAGTTTAATGCTGGTTTTAATAGGAAGTTGTCACAACACACAGATCAGAAGGAGGGACTCAGTATTAGACAGGGGTCATAATGTTATGGCTGATCATTGTGTGTGTGTGTGTGTGTGTGTGTGTGTGTGTGTGTGTGTGTGTGTGTGTGTGTGTGTGTGTGTGTGTGTGCGTGTGTAATGTGTCTTGAATGTGTTTGTCTGTGCGTGTGTGTGTACGATGTGTTGTGTGTGTAGGATATGTGTGATGTGTAGAGTGTATGTGTGTAGTGTGTGTAGTATGTGTGTGTAGTTTGTGCTTGTAGTTTGTGTGTATAGTGTTTGTGTAGCGTGTGTGTGTGTAGTATGTGTGTGTGTAGTGTGCGCATGTAGCATCTCTGTGTGTGTGTGTGTGTGTGTGTGTGTGTGTGTGTGTGCGTGCGTGCGTGCGTGCGTGCGTGCGTGCGTGCATGCGTGTGTGTGTGTGTGCATGTGTGTGTGTGTGTGTAGGATGTGTAGTGAGTGTATTTAATAGTGCTGATGTCATAAATGTGTGTTTTGGAAATGAACCATAATATCTGACCTCTTGTTGAGTTGAGCCCCTGACTTGCATAGTGAAAACTGTTCAGGGTTTTTATGATCTAGGCTGCAAAATCTTCTGTGAAAGCCACGCCCAGGGCCCAGACTCGCAGGGGTCCTAATGGCAGTAGATTCCAACCTGTGTGCCGATTTTCATGAGGTTTTGGGAATATTACGACTCCCAAAAGGGCCCGGATGTTTGAATAATACTAATAATAATAATAATAATAATAATAACAATAGGGCCCTCGCACATTTATGACATCAGCACTATTAAAGTATGAATAATGAATGGTCTTTGTAGAACTGTTGTATAAAAGCAATATCACACTTGAGGTCATGCTATTGTAATAAGGGCTGTGCCTATGACTGCATCACAGCCATGCTGATATTCAATACAGCAGCACTTCCTTTTGTGTATGAGGCAATCAAGAACATGTTACACAATAATTCAGTGAATATTTGATTCTTTTAGCAGTTTTTAATATGTTAAAACATGTTAGAAATAAACAGTAGCTGCTTGAGATAAATCTAACAATCAACAGAATCGAAAATCAAAATGGCCAAATATCAAATTAAATTGATTCAATTCAAAGTACAAAACCACTTCTATGAGCTCTTTGTGCCATTTAACAGCAAAAAAAAAAAAAAAAAAAAAGTTTTTTTTCAGCCTTATTTTACTTTGTGTAGACTGTCAGCACTGTCATTAGAGCTCAGCTTGCAAAAAAAAAAAAAAAAAGTTTCCAGGACAATCCCACCAATAACCGTCAACTGTCAAGCAGGCACAACACCACAGTCATTTTATTCCTAGCACTTAGAGAACGTTATTGCTTCTGGCTTTGGCATACTCATATACTCATATACATATTTATTTTGCTATAGTACACACTGTTACAATAGTTATAATAGTTGTTTTAAATTGTATTTAGTAATCAGCATCTGTTTATAGTCTTTCATCCATTCTGCAGTGCTACAGTACTTTTTTCCCATAATTGTTCACTTCATGGGGAAATTCACTGTTGTTTTCATCCCGGCCTTGGGGAATTCCATTTCAGTGGCTTTAAACTTACACTTGCACTACGAAAATACTGATAAATGTATAATCTGATAAAGCTCTAATATAATCTATTAGATTAGAAAATCTTTTGATTTTAATGGATTTTTTTATATATATAATTAAAATTGTTCTACTGTTGTTGATGTTAAAATTAGATTTATTGTGAATTTACTGATTTTTTTTTTTCTTGGACGAGCTAAAATCTCATTTTTACAGAGCAAATTCCCCAGTGACAAAACAGCAACCAGAGTGTTGATTTAACACCCTACAGTGTTTACATACAGTAAGTCCAGTTGGACTGAAATAAACTATGAAAGTATTAAATCAGTACTGGGGATTTCATTATAACCTTCTCCTTTTTGCATGTGAAAGTCATAGGAAACAGCTGCGAAAAGCCAAACGTGTAAGAAAGAAAGCAGAACATATAAAACATATCATTTCCTCATATAAAAAAAAAAAAGCTCAATAATCAATATTATTTAAAATATTTTTTTTTGTCCCATGTCAAGACCTGAATAGCAGGTTTTACTGTGCTGGAGCAATGATCCAGAGTTTCCTTCCTCACTAGCTGGATGTTAATAATGTGGCTGTTCCATGGAGCGGTTTATGCGCTTAAAATCACCTAGAATAATGAATGGATAGTTTGAGTGATTATGTTCCAGCTGTGTAATATGTGCTGTCACACAGCAGATGGTGTGCAGAAAATAATTCTCTAGAAGGACACAGCTGTGTGGTTGTTGTTCCAGGCAAAGCTGCTGGTAATTCTTGTTTCGATCGTATAAAATTAGAAGTTTGTCCAATTTATTTTAAGAGATTGCACATTACTTAGAAATAATCCAGGAACTACCCCAACTCTTAAACCATTGCAAGCAATTCCCGGGCAGCGTTAAACTCAACCACATGCTCCCTGTAGCTGAGGATCAGACCTGCACATGGTTCAAGAGGAATTTTAAGTATTCTGTTGTAGACATTCTCTGGTCTTTTGAATCATTGTCCTGTTGCATCACCCAACATCTACATAGTTTCAGCAGATATACTGTACAGTCACACATTCTCACATTATCCTGAATTCATCTTCCCCTCTACAGTATGACTGCAGGCTGGCCAGACCCTGATGCAGCAAAGCAGCATCAAATCATGATGTTTCCCCCTCCATACTTTACGCTTAGTATGAGATTATATATTTCATGATGATATGACATGATGCTTTTTACTCCAGATGTAGTGCTACACGTTCTTTCCGAATAGTTCAATCTTATTTTTCATCAGTGCAAAAAAACATTTTGTCAATGCTGCTTTCACAAACTCCAGGCGTGCAGCAATGTTCTTTTTAGGAACCACCTTTGTTGTCCCTTTGTTGTCCTGTGGACACCCTGCTTGTTCGATGTTTTGCGTACTGTAGACTCATAAACATGGATGTTAGCCAGTTCTGATGATGCTGTCATTCGGGATTGTTTCTTTACCTCATTGATGAGTCTTTGTTGTACTTTTCGGGTCATTTTGACTGGGCGGACACTTTTTGAAGAGTAGCCACAGTCCCATAGTGTCTCCATTTGCCTAGGTGTAGACTGATAAAATTCTTTCAAGCTTTTATATAACTCAACAATTCTTGATTAAAACCTCTGAAAAAGCTCTTTTTGGCGAGGCATGGCACACATAAGCAACAAAAAGTTTTTTCATCAGTCAAAGTAGCTCTTGTCCACAAATCCACAAACTCATTTTCTTAACAAGACTCCGTGTAGCTCTTTCGAGGTCATTAACTCAAAAATTAACAAACTTTTCCCACTTTCTACTTATGAGTTTAATAAAAAACATGAATCATCAGATTTTTTTTGTGTGTGTATGTTGTTATTTTAGGTACTTTATACAGTATTTATAAATATTCTTGCCTTAGATGAAAATCAGATCAGACTTCAGTACTAATTAATGCAGGAAACAAGGAAATCCCAAAAGGTTCACATACTTTTTCTTGTCACTGTACGTATTTTATTGATGTTTATTTTGCAACTAAATCCAAAGATAAAATCTTTCCGTCTTTAATTTGCACTAACAAATGTGAACCTTCTACTTTTGCACGAGGGGGAAAAGAAACAGCTATGAAAAGTCAGATGGGTAAAAAAGAAAGCAGAACATACCAAGGGTGTCAATTCCTCATTAAAAAAAAAAATTCTCAATTAGCAAAAAAAGGTTTTTTTTTTTCTTCCTCACATTAGTATTTAGAGCTGCTGACTTAAGTGTGTGATTTAAAACTTCAGTACTTATACAAGGTAACTATCAATTTCAGAGATCAATACTGTATGTCAAGTAGTTTTATGCATGTAGTTTTATTCTCTATTTTTTTGTTTTGTTTTGTTTTTGTTTGTTTTTTTTGAGTAGAAGTGTCAAAGATGAGATTTTTGATAACTGTCTGATGGGGTACAGTTGATACAACCCCATTAAACATAAACAGTTTAGATAAAAGATATATAGAAGATAGACCGAAGATTAGACAATCATTGAAAATATAGTTTTGTCAGCAATTTGTGCATGCTGCCTTCCTGTAAGCTTGAACAAGTAAAACAATTCCCGTCTCCTTTGTGTGTGTGTGTCATGTGGGTCAATATCCAGGACATCATCAGTTTCTGGAATACTCACATGAACTATCCGCCACAAACCATCAGCCACAGCTAAAGCCACTAGACTGGATTATTGTAAGTGTTTAGATTAACATGTCCAGTGGATGTAAAAAAAAAAAAAAAGAAAAAGACATTTGCTTTTGTGAAGAAAAAAAAAGTTTTTGCATTAAGAAGTCTTCTGTCCTACAACTGCAGCATTTCAATCTGAAAAAGACATCTCTGGTAAAATGTGTATACTGACGGGTAGTTTTAGTCTATAAAAAAGTATGAAAAAACAGGTGAATTGGTTTATAAAATATAATTTTTCGCTTAATTAGATGCACTAGTTCAACTGCTCATTAAGGCAGTTAATGAATCATCATGGAAGCAACTCAATGCATATACTGTAGGAATGTAGACATGGTGCACATGACTGCTGGAGTTAAAGCCAAGCATCAGAATGGGGAAGAAATGTAATTGTTGTTTATTTCTGAAACTGCTGATCTCCATGGATTTTCACACACAGCCATAGGGTTTACAGAAAATGATCTGAAAAAGAGAAAATACCCTGTAAATGGTGGTTCTCTGACCGAAATTGCCTTGTTTATGCCAAAGGTCAGAGGAGAATGGCCAGACTGGTTTGAGCTGATAGAAAGGCAACAGTAACTCAAATAACATCCCGTTCCATTGGAGGTATCGAACCTTGTAGCACATGGGCTAAAGCAGGTGAAGACCACACTCGTAGCACTGCTATCAGCTCAGAACATGAAACTGAGGCTACAATTCACATGAGATCACCAAAATTGAACAATAGAAGTTTGGGAAAACATTGTCTCATGGGTCTCAAATTCTGCATAAGGCTGCTAGTGGTAGTGTTATGGTGTAGGGAATATTTTCTTGGCACACAATGGTTCACTGAGTACCAATCGGGCATCGTTTAAATTCCACAGCCTACCTGAGTGTTGCTGCAGAACATGTTCATCTCTTTATGACCACAGGGTAATGCATCATGTCACAACGGTAAAAATCATCTCAAACCGGTTTCTTGAACAAGACAATGAGTTCATAAATAGCTTCCATAGTCACCAGACCTCAATCCACTGGAGCAGCTTAGGGGTTTGTTGGATTGGGACAATTCTGCAGCAACTGCATGATGCTATAGTGTCAATATGGACAAAAACTCTAAAGAATGTTTTAAGCACCTTGTTGAATCTGGACCATAAGGGAGTTCTGAAGGCAAAAAGAGTTTTAACCCAGTACTAGCAAGGTGAAGCTAGTGACGGTTGAGTTTGTATTTTATATAATTTTCTTGTTGCATTTTTAATACAGTTCCTACAGTAACAGCGTTTAAGTCTTAGCCAAAAAACATATCTATTTAATCAAGGCTTTTTAAAAGAAATTGTCTTAATTAAAGGTGTAGATCTGGGGGACTCATGACCGTAGAGCGCTATAGTGAACTGGTATGTTTTGTTGTTGTCTTCCCAGGGAGCCCTGATGTCCATGTTTCCTTCTGGCTCTCCCTTTAAGTTATGCTGTCATAGTTAGTCCTGCCGGAGAATTAAACACATTGCGTACTGTTAACTTAAATAATTGCAATTTGGTCAAATTAATAGAGCTTTTTGAGTATTCAGAACTTTTTGGTATTTATGAGTTTGTAGAAATGACACTTTTTGTTATTAGTTGAAGTTATCTGAACAAATTTGAAATTTGAAGTAATCGTAAGTCCTTAAGTAACAGTAACTGTCACCTTAAAGTTCCACCAACTTAAAACCTATAGAGCACTCGTGGCTCAGTGGTAGGTGTTTCGCCTGCCATGCGAAAGGCCGGGTTCGATTCGCAGGCCGCATTGTCTGCTGTGGCGATAACAGTTCAGCAAATGGGAAACATCATTACTTAAGAAATTTTATGTAACTGGTTACCTCAAATATTTTGAGTTTTGCTAACTTAATCAGGTTTCCAGTGCAGAAACCCTGTGCCCTTTCTGAGTCATCCTGGTGCCCCGCATCTGGTTGGAGATCTCGTCACTTGGAGGCCCCATGTGGTCTTTGTGGGAGGCTTGTAGTAACCAGGGAGATTATCTTGTTCTTGGCTGATGCAGACAGCTGTTCTCTGATGGCCTGTGACTGCATTTGCTCAATAGTTCGGAACTTCAATAACAAAACTGAACTCCATATTACCTTAAACTTCTCTCTTGTTATACTGAACTTTTAGCCACCTAACACTCAGTATGACTGCGAATCAATTCCAGCCATTTGTTGTCACCCAAATGAGGATGTGGTCCTTGTTGAGTCCGGTTCCTCTCCAGGTTTCTTCCCATTGCCATCTCAGGGAGTTTTTCCTTGCCACCATCACCCTCGGGTCACTCATTATTTTCTCACACATTTCATACTCATTATCTTAATTTTCTCTTGATTCTATAAAGCTGCTTTGCGACAATGATCATTGTTAAAAGCTCTATACAAATAAAATTGAATTGAATTGAATACAGTTTTTAATTGTTATTTTTAAAACGAAAAAGCCTCAACTCTTAAACTCTTTATCTAAAGTTTTCCTGCTTTCTTAGGTTCACTCAATAAGGACAAGATAAAAATAGAGGCAAGTCTGGTTGGTGACTAGAGAGTATCATATTCAAAAGTAAAATATACTGTAAGTGATTTGCTGCTGTGACAGGATGTGTGGTATGTGGACCGTTGGTTTGTTAGTTTTCATGCATGATGACAGCCATTTTGTGGTTTCCTCTCAGTAATGTAAAGGTACAAATAGCAGCTGAAACAGTCTAGTTCACCTGGGGCGGTTAAGCTCCACTACTTCACTACATTTTTTTTTCCCGAGGGCGGCTATGATGCATTGCTGGTTTCACACTAGGCAGAAAAATGCAGTTTTAAGTAGGAAGAAAGAAATATAAATGTCAGCTCAAAACCACATACCCACTTACACGTACTTACATATTATTCATTACAAAAATTTTTTTTTTTTTTTTTTTAACATTAAATGTTAAAAATTGGAAATAATCATTAAGTATGTCAATACAGTGATGTGTTGAAATACAGTCAGACATTATGGTCCAACAACTGTCTAATAGATCATTAGACTGCATTAATATATTGTGGAAAAATATATTTGAGTGGCCTTGGAGCTTTTTAAGCCACAATATATGGTAAAAAGGAATCAGTTGCATTTGTTGTTTAATGTTGAGAGATTAATAATTATTATTAACACCCATATGCATTCTGTTTCTGTTCAATGTGGACACCTGACACGACACTTCTCACTGTTTCGCTTTTTTGCATTATGTTTCTTCTTATTATTATTACTACTACTAGTAGTTCTTTTGTGTTTATTTTAGCTCTGTTTTTTTTTTTTTTTCATCTTTAATATGAAATGTAACCTGAGTATGACTATATCAGGCATCTGGTTCAATATATGACTCTTTGTTCTCTGGCCGTAGTACTAGATGGGGGATTGTTAGTTGCTTTTTTGACTTGTGTATTGTTTGCCACTTTATGTTTCAAATTGTCAGCTCTGCAAGGTGCATAATATAAGTTATTATTATTATTATTATTATTATTATTATTATTATTATTATTATTATTATTATTAGTCACATTCCACTTACACATTCATGCACTTATCCAATAAACCAATTACTTGGCAGAAGCGCAGTGCACACAATCATGCAGCCACAGGTCAAGAGTTTCAGTTATCTGTTAAACATCGGAATAAGGAACCTTTGTGACTTTAATTTTAGCATTGGTTTCAGATAGGCTGGTTTGAATCTTCCCATCTCTTGGGGTTTTCAAATACACCAGTCACTAGAATTTGCGCATAAATCCCTAGCTGAGCTAATATTAAAGTTGTTGGTGAATGATGGTGCATGGTCCTGTATGGTTATTGGTTAAGATGGGCTGGTTTGTGTATTTTAGAAATCAGCTTGGTTCTGACCTGTTTGGAATTTCACACACAACAGTTTTAAATGTAAAAAAAAAAAAACACACACACACACATACACACGCACACACATTCAATCCTGAGGAGAATAATCATTTTCCACTCATGTCAGCCAAAACCAACAATCCAGGACAGATTTATTGAAACTGAACACACCCAGCTGTCCTGTAGGGTTGAGTCTGTACCCACGGTTTCTGTAAAATCATCATCTGATCCCCATTTATTTCCTGTTTAACCTATAAATTAACTTTAAAAAACATATATCATCCAGTGGATGAAAAAGTCATGTGTGAAAAGATGTGGGTGAGAAACTAACCATCAAGCATGACTAAGCCTGTGATAGACATGAGAAACGATTTTTGTAAGCCACAGAAATTCCACACAATTGTTTCTTTTAAACTGTAGGCAACCTTCCTTTAAACAATCCCAAACCTTCCATTAAATGTTATTGTGATCTTCATTTGTTTACTAATCTAAATGTAAGATAAAACAGGAGCTTTTTCATGTAAAAAGTCACATAAAATCCGCTATAGGTTGTTTTTTGTTTGTTTGTTTGTTTGTTTGTTTGTTTGTTTCTGTCAGTTATGCATATTTATCTAGCAATTAATTCAAATTAACTTTATTTAGAAATAATTGTAGGGCTTTGTATTTTAAAACAGGTTTACAAAATTCATTAATCAACAACAAAAAAAAAATCACTATTTCTGAAAGGTCAAATTATTAGGCTGCATCAAGCAAAGAAAACAACTAAGGAGATTTGAAATTATAATTATAACATTTCCATATCTTCCTAACTGGAAGCATAGTGCTGAAGTTTGTGGAAGAAATGTGGTTAAAAAAAAAAACAAACAAACAAAAAAACAAAAATCACGAATGGAGGTGAGTTAAACACTGAAGTGAAGTTGCATGGAAAGGTATGTTCAATAGTGAAAGTAAGAGCATTTCCATATGAACTTAATGTGAAGAGAACTCACAGGATTGGGACTAAACAGCTGTGTGGCTATAAGAAAACCACTAATCAGACTAATCAGAAAAAAGGCTTGAGTTTGCAAGGAAGCATTAAGATGGGACTAGAAAAAGGTCATGTGTTCTGATGCGTTAAGATTGATCTTCTTCCAGAGTGATGGGAAGAACATTGGAAGAACATGAAGTGATGCACCCATCACACATACAGTACAAGCTTCTAGAGGCAGTGATATGATCTGGGGTCGCTTCAGTTGGTCAGGTCTAGGCTCAGAAATGTATTGTGGCAATAAAGTTAAGTCAGCTGATGACCTGAATGTACCAAGGTTATGACTGTACATCCATAGAGTTTTTCTTCCCTGGTCCCTTGGTGGGTCATATTGTGACAGACTGGTTCTGGGAGCATAAGGAATAATTTCGAGCCATGAACTGGAGATGTTATATACTGTACAATGAGTGCAACGATCTAGATGTATGCAAAGGAGGAAGATATTGTATACCATGAAACATAATTTGCATATGTAAACAGTACACAAAGAAGGAGTTATATACAATGAGCGCAATGATTATGGATGGATGCAATGAAGGAACATACTCTATTGTATACCATGTTTATGATACTGTGGTTGGAGAACATTTTATACATGTTTGCACACTGTTATGGAGAGTGGAATGAGAGAGGTTATTATGAACAATAGTACAATAGTCTGTATGGTAGTAGGTTATGAGCAGTGCAAAGTATGTAGGGTTGGACAGAGTAATGGTATTCAGTTCAGTGTGTGCGTGTAACCCAGAGGTCAGCAAGGAAACAGCTGTGGGAAATCTTCCTGAATCTGCATGTCTCGTTCCTGAAGGTCCTGTAGCCCCAGAAGGAAAGAAGGCAGGTAAAGCGCCCATGTGCAGGGTGAGAGAAGTGTGGTGTTGTGTCCCTGGCTGGGTTTATGCTTCCTGTAAAAATCCTCGATCTTAGGAAGTGAGGCTCCGACAATGTGTTTCCATACAGTACCAGACTGTAATACAGCTTTCGATGGTGCAACAATACAAGTTCACCAGGATGTCTGAAGAGAGATGGTCCTTTCCCAGGGCCTCCAGGAAGAGAATTCACATAAAGATTTGAGGCAGGGTGCAAGTGCAGACCTTTTAACAAACCTTTATTCAACATTTAAGACAAGCTTGAAATACAACCAGGAAAATGACAACTATGGCTATGGCTAAACTTTGACATAAAGACTAATGCTATGGCTAAGACTGAAACTAACAAACAATAAAGAGACTATTCAGACAGAGCATGGTACTGGTACTGTATGTGACTGGACGTGTATATGTACACTGCAAAAATAAAAGTAAAAATAAGCCACCTCAACATAAAAAGTAACAAGTTGCACAGATTTTTTTTTTTTAGGTTTACTCAACTTTTAGGGGAATTTGCTGGCCAAGCAAAATATTTCGCATTGTTCTTTAGTTGACACAATGTGTACCCAGTTCAGAATCATAAGTTGACTCAACTTCTCAAATTCAAATATTTAAGTCAGCGCAAGTAGTATTGGTTGTGGGCTCAATTCTCAAGGCTTGACTTAACTCAAATGTTCATCTACTCAAAAAATTAAGTTGTCTCCCATCAACATCATTGTACCCCTAACAATAGCCCAACACTTTACAAACATTACTTAAAAAAAAAAAATATATATATATATATATATATATATATGATCTGCATAAAACAGGTGAATGGAGGTTCTACTTTGTTTAAAAGTCAATAAAACACCACATGCTTATCACTATCTTACTGATTCTTTACTCACTCTCACTCACTCATCATCTATACCGCTTATTCCTGTATTCAGGGTCACGGGGGGCCTGGAGCCTATCCCAGGAGACTTCGGGCACAAGGCGGGGTACACCCTGGACAGGGTGCCAATCCATCGCAGGGCACAGACACACATATACACTCACTCATTCACACACTACGGGCAATTTGGGAACGCCAATTAACCTAACCTACATGTCTTTGTACTGTGGGAGGAAACCGGAGTACCCGGAGGAAACCCACCAAGCACGGGGAGAACATGCAAACTCCATGCACACAGAGACGGGAATCGAGCCTGGCCGGGGATCGAACCGGGACCCTGGCGGTGCAAGGCGACAGCGCTAACCACTATGAACAGTCTTTTCCCCAATGTGTCAGACACACAAAAGGAGTCTATGGCAACCATAGTTTGTTTCTCAACATTTGAATCTGAGGGGAGCATGTCTCTCAAAGTCCAATAATAATCGATTAAATGGCTTCATGGGTGTACGTCCAGTCCATTTGGAAATCAGTGTACTGAGCACAGACCTGACCAAACATCACTCCTAAAGCTGCTGCATAGTCACCCAGACCCTCAAGGACTACTACAACTTCAACAGCTTGTTCAGGCTCCTCCAGGATCCAAAATACCATCAGGATCCACCACCCCTCTGACCCAATCCTCTACAGCAGAGCTCTGGTTAAAAAAGTTAAATATATATTTTGAATCCATAATTTAGATAACAATTAAAGACATGACTAAGGCTATATACCACCAGAGTGTGTAAAAGACACTGGAATTCTATTGACTGTTTCTGGAATTCTATTGACTGTTTCTGGAATTCTATTGACTGTTTCTGTTTTATGTTCAAAAGGGTTTGATATTTTTAAGGGTTGTACTTTGTCATTCCCAGAAATAACTACATGTTTGAAGTGATGTTATAAATTAGCCGGGTATCTAATCAATTTTCACACAAGTAAGTTAACAGATATAACACTCATAGGTGAGCATTAGGGACTCTGGCAGGTTTTATATCCTTTTACTTACCGTGTACGATAGCGCTGCTACTCCTTAACTGTTAAACATTTCAGGGTTTTAAGTGTGTGTTCTGGGGTGGAGCAGGACGCAGTTGCTGGGCAAAAGTCAGGGCGAAAGTGTGGAAAAGCTAGATACAGTTATGAACGATTAGCTCGCTAGCTCCTGTGCAGTGTGGTAACATGAAGCCTAACGTAAGCTAAGCTCGCCTCAGTAATATCAGTAAGAGCCTCAGTATAACAATAAGAGGAAACACACCGGCCTCACGTACTGTATATAACGCTGCATGTCCAAAATAACTGCGCACACACACTATGGGCAATTTGGGACGCCAATTAGCCTAACCTGCATGTCTTTGAACTGTGAGAGGAAACCGGAGTACCTGGAAGAAACCCATCAAATACGTCGAGATCATGCAAACTCCATGCACACTGACCAGAGGTGGGAATTGAACCCACACCCCGGAGGTGCACGTGGACAGTGCTATCCACTAAGCCACTATACCGCCAACAAACACAGTCAAAAAAATAAAAAATGCAGAAACCAGAACATGCCGAGGGGTTAGGGGAGGAAATTCAAATGGTTAGGGGAATGAAGAGAAGATTTTATCTACACACATAGTGTCAGTTTCAGTATTTCTCTGAGTGGTGCTTACTCACTCAGTTATTATCTATACCGCTTAGCATGTACTGTGACACAGTGTGTAGCCTGGAGTTTATCACTATCCCAGGGGACTCGTTCTAGATGGGGTGGGCCAATCCATTGCAGAACACACATGCATATGCCTACTACAGATGTCTTTTGACTGTTGGAGGAAACAGGAGTCCCTACCAAGCACAGGGAAAACATGCAAACTCCACACACACATACGCCCCAGTGCTAACCACTATGACACTGTGTAACAGGATTTTATTGACTTTTTATTTTACAATTTTACAATGTGGGAATCCCCAGTGCTATCTAAAGGGCAGATGCATCACTTTATTAGCTCAAAGTTATTAAATGACCATTCTGATGAGCAGGGGAACCTGTCAATGTACAGTAGATATCGACTCCAGGAGCTGACCTAGCCAAGATTTCCAAGAAGAAGCTGAGCCATGCTTGTGAAGCTGAGCCATGTGTTCCCTTTTAAAGCAGTAACTCAAGCTACAGTACGATTGGCTATTGGTTGATGAGAAGTGCAGTGGCTTTACTGTATTTCTGTGTACTTTCTTCCTGCTGTGATTTATTTTATTTTATTGTAATATGTAAATGGTACATAGGAAGATAGTAGACAAATAAATAATACATAAATAAACTTAATATAAGCAAAGATAATGACCACTACTGGTTCCGCCTAATCAACCCTGAAGCACTTTAGAGAAAATGCATCGTTCACTGTTAATGCTGTAACGTCCCATGCTATATGTATACACAGTATACCTCATAAAGTCTTTTTGATGAAACCATTCTGTGTCATTTCGTCCACTTTCTCATTTTCTAAAGTCACACACTCTTCATTTATAGAAACAAAAAAAAAACCCTCTTCTCTCTCTTCTTCTTTCTCAGATTACGAGACCGATCATAACAGATTAGATAATACACCACACTGTATTACATTTCAGACATTCTTCAAAAAACAAAAACAAATGATTTGCAGTTGAATCAAGGGCAACATATGATTAATATTCTTTCTTTTGTTCTTTTTTTTTATTTTATAGGGAAAAACATGTATCTGTCTATATGTACAGTACAAGTTGAACATATTTCCATCCGTTAAAGTTAATAATACTTACAATGTTCTACAAACGTTCTAAATTTATGCAATGAATAAGATTGTGTCCATTTCAAGTACATAGACCATCCAGAAGATTCCAGAAGATTGAAGGGTCGTATTTCCAGTTGATGTTGTTGTTGTTTTGTTTTTTGTTTTGTTTTTAAACAAAGTTCAACAGCAAGTAGTTTAGGAAAATGTAAGCTCCATGTTCTCAAGTGTGAAAGTCCTTGTGTGCATTAAGCTGTCTCGTTCCTTTTCACTTTGCAGAAGTAGTGGACATGACATGAGACTTAGGGAAGACTCACTATAGTTATTATCTGACAAAACAGGCTCTGTCACTGACAGCTCCATATCTAAAAGGTTTACTGTTTGCATAAAACCCTTCTTTAAGTAGCTTGAACTCACAGAGTTACCATCATCATTGTGCCTAAAGTCTGTCTGTGATTCAATTACTGGTTGACAGTCTCCAGTAAAAGGAGTCTTAATTTTGCACCAGATGCAGTATTCGTGGTCTGAACACGTACATTTCACATGACTCGACCTATAACCAGCTGCCGGGGCAGCCATGTTTGAGTCCAAGTCGTTTTGCGTGTCCACACTTGAGGGACTCTGACTCCGGTATCCATCTCCAACCACTACCTCAGACAACAGTCCAGTGTCTTCCCCCTCCAGAGACCCAGAAACTTCACGATGACTCAGTCCCAATCCGCTGTCCTCTGTTCCGTCATTTTTACCACTGCAGTGTATTGTATGATTGGAGAACTGCCTCGTGACTCTCTTTACACTTCCATCATTTAGACTTTCACAACCACTGTCCACTGCATCTCCGATTTGTCCCTCGGTCTTTGCATCGCTGACAGACGGGGACAGCAGCTCGATGCTCACTCCACTGTCCAGGCTTCCTCTCCTCTCCTTGTCTTCCTCAGGAAATGCAATGTCCTTTTGTGGATCCGTGTTGCTGCTGAACACTATCCATCCCTTGTCTGTCACAGGCTCTACTTGGTCAGATTTGATGATCATGGGCTTCCATGCATCTACAACAAGCTTCTGAAAGGGAAAAGACACAAAAGTTGCATATTTAGTATTTAGTATTGTCTGAGCGAGAGTGCTGTTGTACTGGATATCAGCACTGAATATCAGGTTGGAATCAAACGGTGGGAATCAAACCCAGACCCTATCAACTGAATTCAATTCAATTTGATTTCTAGAATTGCCATTGTCTCAAAACAGCTGTACACAAACAAAAGAATTAATTAAGTTTAATTTTAATTTTAATTTTATTTTGGCAGTAGGAAGAAACCTTGAGAAGAACCAGACTCAACAGGGAACCCATAACAGGGATTGATCTGCAGTCATACTGTGTTTTGGGAGCCTATCATTATTATAGTTCTAAAAGAGCCACAGTTTCTTCATTAAAAAAAGTTTAATTGTAGCAATCAGTGGGTAAATTTAAAGGCTTTTTAAAAACTTAATGTGTTATTTAGCCAAAGATTTGTGGACAGCTGACCACATCATGTCTACATCATGTGGGGATTCAAGGTTTGCAAAATTCTGGAATGCGTTTGTTTAGCATCACAATTTTCCTTCATTTGAACTTAAAGGCCATGTTGCCGTATGAATGTGCTCTCGAGCAAACGGAGGTCAATAAACACGTGATATGCCAAAGTTAGAGTAAAACAACTGATAATGAAAGAGGCCCGGCCAAACACCCAGTGATCACTTTTGAGATGAGTTAGATTAGAAACTGCAAGTCACACCTGGCTTCCTTGCCCAAGTTGTCATGAGACAATCACACAGTCATGACTATGATTATCAGGTGTTCAGCAAACCTTTGGTCCTAAAGTGTATCAGCACTCTTAGAATGGAATGTACTGCATGGTTAATCAAATGATTGGAGGGAAACTGACTGTTGTATAACTATAAACGAAATCACACTTCCCACTAGAAAAAATACAGAACTTTTTTTTTTTTTTTTTTATGCAACATAGCGCATAGAGTAACTGCAAAAAAAAAAAAAAAAGAAAAAAAAATCCCCGGTTTCTCTCTGATGGTAGGTCTTCTAAGAAATGTGAAGTGAATGTGTCACTGGTTATATGCATCAGCAGTGAACTCGATTAGATGTTACCCTGTTCCTTTTTTGCTCACCGAAACTAGCTTGTTTTCTACTTTTGGTTTTGTTGAAACCAGAATAAAACAGAGCTGACTCACCAAAGCGCTAGGCATTTTCTGAGGTTGCTTCAGTAAATAGCGTATGAACATCAGAAAAAACGCGCTGGCCAGTAGTCCCAGTAAAATCAAAGTAACCATCATTATCGGACCTGTGAACAAATCAATCGTGGATAAACAAGATGAGTACTTACTGTACCAAAGCAATACAGCAATTCAGTCGTGTTCTCAGAATATAGAGTATAAATAGCTATTGAGGTTACCTAATGGTAGCTTTACGCAGTGTACGGCTGAGATGTTGCTAGCTTCAGTTGAGATAGACTCCACCTTCACACGCACACAGTACTCTTGCAGTGGCCTTAATGAGGTGAATGGTATCTCACCCTCATCGTCAATTCCGTCCTCACTTTTTGTCCTTACTTCATCAAGTTTGTCGTTACTTTTTGTCGTTACTTCATCAGGATTGTCGTTACTTTTTACGGTTACTTCTGTCTTACTTTTTGTCTGTGTACCAAGAAATACAGAACATTACATATCAATATACAAATCAAGTAAATGTAAAATGTTAAATATGTGAAATACCTCTTTATAGCGACCGTGATTGGTCTAGGACATAATTCCAATTTTATACAATTAATGAGAGAATTTTAGATGAAATATTACCCGGTTTTTTTGCCCTTTTGGCCACAGATCTATGGTGTATTTCACACCATAGGGAAAAATATCATCAAGTATCGGTTTCCTGTGTATCTTGACCCGTATAGAGTCTGGGGTGGATGACAGAGTGAATGTTGGGGGAAGCAGCTCACCTAAGACACGGAGATTTTTAATTCCACACATGAGTTTTAGGAAAGAGTTGTAAAACAAGTCTATATTTTTTCACATTATTAGGCGATAGGCGAATGAAACAGGATAAAACAAGTCAAATACTCACTGAGCCGAACATTGATATGCCGTTTAGTACTCCATGACATATTTGTTTGATTTATGAGTACTCCAACTCGAACTTTTAAACCTAAAGTTGTTGAAATGTTCCCAATATTACATATGGTGGATTGAAGAAGATTACAGTGGGAAACGTTGATCCAGACTCCAGGGGAATCAACATAGCTGGTGAAGAAAAGAAAATGCATACATTAGATGATTGCAGCAGTATAGTGCGGTACACATACCTGTATAATCTGTTCCATAAGGATTTGTAATTGTGCATCTCTACACCCATACAATTGGTTTCAAAAGAAGCAATAAAGAGGTGAAGCGTAGACACATATAAGTAAATAAAAGCTCTTAATAAAACACAAGGTTAATTCTAAGTCTATGTGTGAATTTGATCTCTCGATGAGCTACTGTAGGCATATCAGCGTCAAAACCCACAATCGAGAAACACGTTCATGAATGCAAATAAGGTAACAGTTAGGAACATTAGATGTTGCTAGAAAACATCGATAAAAGCCTGTCCGGGTTTTTGAATAAGATTTAGTTTTTGCAGAGATCAAACCAAGAATAACCTGGATCAAAATAATGTCAAGACATGAATATGGAGAAGGAAAGGAAGAGCTCATGATCCAAAACAGACGACTCTGTAAAACATGGTAAGGCCATTGCTAGGCCACGGGCATGTCTGGGAAAGTGCCAGTGGAACTTGGTCAGATGATCCAAGATGGGTTTGTTTATGTTCTGACTGAATTCTGACAAAGTGAACAGAGTTATTTTTTTTTAGTTCAAACCTAGTCAAAGTTTGCTTTATACTACAGATCATTAAATAATTCAAAGAAATGAAAAGTTCTTAAAGGGTTCCTGAACTCCAGGTACCAGGTGCCCTTGAACTCAACCCAACTGAGCCCAATTTGTATTTACTGAAGGCAAAAAGTCAGCAGCTGAAAGCCCGGCAAGTTCAAGGAAGGAAGTGCAGTTATTTGGTTATAGCCACTTAGGCAATTATTGACTGCAAAGAATGTTAATTTAAGTATTAAAAATGTAAAATTTTACAATCATGTTAATTTATCCATATCGTTTTTTTTTTTAATTGGGCCTGTTAATGCTGGCTTTGATGTGTCAGAAAACACACCATATGCTTGATGTTTATGTAGCCATGCAGCCATGCTAACTTTTGTGCTTGCTTAACATTAACTGGCATCACCCATTAGGCCATAAAGAAACATCTATAACCTGTAAAATATGTGGTCTGTTACAAAAAGCTAGCCCTATATGGCATCAAATGCAGCCTATTGGTTATTAATGAACTTTTTTTTTTTTTTTTACCACTTTTTGCATTGTGGTTTAGTTCTCTGCTGCATACTTTTAATTGTTCTGTAAATTGTGAGATTGCAGCTTTCCTCCTCTAAACCACATCGCATCAGAGTCATAATTTGAGAAGCCTCTCTCTGCTGGCATGCTTGGCATGGGCAAAACACGGGCAGTTTTATATAGAAAATTTAAAGGAACTCTTAGTTCTGGTTAGATTTGAATGCCTCTTGTATATACACACTCACACACACACATACTATATATATATATATATATATATATTTGTGTGTGTGTGTGTGTGTGTGTGTGTGTGTGTGTGTGTGTGTGTGTGTGTGGGTGGTTATACGTACTTCATCAGCTGAACTTGGTAGAGGTAATCCCCAGGATTTTCCTGAAGGGGGTCCCAGGTTACAGTTACATTCCCCTCCCATATGTGTATTTTAACATTTTCTGGTAACCTCTCGCCTGTCAGAGAAAAACAGAAACCATTTCTAAATTGAGGAGGGAGGTTGGAGTGGATTTCCCACAAAATTTCCCACATGATTTTTTTTTTTCTTTTCCTTTCGAGATTATATCATTGTTTCGTACTCCCTTTGTGGTATATACACACGCATTGTCGCACCTTAAATAACATGACTGTGAAATACCAGATAATTCCCACACAAATTAATCACGGCCTGAAAAATGACATCAACAACATATAGACATGTATAGAGACTCTATTCTTACTTACTTAAAGGAATTTACTGTATAGAGAACATTAGACATACAAATTCACATTACTACCACTAAGTTAAACTGATATTTTATTAATCATATGTAAAAATCATTGGTTCTCTATGACTATCATAAAATTATTACTACTAATAATAAAAAAATCCACTTACCTGAAATGTACTGTGTGAACAGGAGTAATATAGCTAGAGTCGAAACCCAGGGGTTCCTGTCCATGGTTGTTTTAGTATCATGTCAAGAAACAAATTTACAAAATAATGACTAAGAAAGTCTATAAGACATCAACATGTTATCCGTTTCAAGTACATCACACGCACTGTGACTGACAGAGTCATCGACTGATCCTCTTTACAGATCTCTGTGTGATTTACCCAGAAAGGCAACTCCTCTTCTTACGTGTTTCCGCTCTCTCTTTTCCCTCACGCCTACACTCGAATGCTGTTCCTGTTTTGCACCACACTTCTGCAAGCACATTTTTTTTTTCCATTACTTCATTTAGATTAGGGTGTAGACATAATGAAATGAAGTCACATGAAATGAAGAACTTTGATGAAATGTATGACAATTACAGTAACAACAGTGTATTGTGTTACCAGAAACAAGAATTTGGATGTAACATTTTGTATAGCTTTAATGCTAGGCTAATAAATATTTTTCTTTATTTAAAAAAGTTCTGCTTCAAAGATTGACTTTAAACTAATGCAGTATGAAAGACAAATACAATATGTGTGAATAATTAAAGAAGATCTGCATGCACACACTACAGGCAATTGGGGGATGCCATTTAGCCTAATCTGCATGTCTTCAGACTGTGGGACGACACTGGAATACCTGGAGGAAACCCACCAAGCATGGTGAGAACATGCAGCCTCCATGTACACAGACCCGAGGCAGGAATCCAACCCAGAACCTGGAGGTGCAAGGAGACAGGGCTAACCACTATGCCACTATGCCACACCCCAAAACTAGTGTTTTATTAAATAAGATCACATTAACAAATAAAAAAAATACACCAAAATGTATTCGTCAACTTTCTACAATCTGGTGCCATCTACTGTTCAGGCTAAATATTTACACACACTTTGGTATTTTCCACTAATCTAGATGTATGTGATGTTTTTATATTATTATTATTATTAGTAGTAGTAGTAGTAGTAGTAGTAGCATAACATTTCTTTATGTGCTTTTTCCATATGATAGTTAGAGGGGATAAAAATAGAGGGTGGGGAAGAATAGAGGGGGAAAATGATGATGGCTCTGGGCTACTGATCAGAAGGTTAGGGCTTCACACAACAGCTCCACCAAGCTGCCCCAGCCATATCCTGGCTCTGACTCCAGATTCTCAACTGGGATATACAAAAAGATCTCTCCCTGTGCTTGGTAGGTTTCCCCCGGGTACTCCGGTTTCCTCCCACAGTCCAAAGACATGCAGATTAGATTAAATGGCATTCCCAAATTGCCCATGGTGTGTGTGTGTGCGTGTGTGTGCGTGTGTGTGTGTGCGCGTGTGTGTGTGTGTGTGTGTGTGTGTGTGTGTGTGTGTGTGTGGGTGTGTGCGCGTGTGTGTGTGTGTGTGTG
>QMIH01000351.1:38122-52228 GCA_003987875.1 Clarias batrachus | reverse complement strand
TATATATATTAGTCATTATAGTCATACACTAGAATATTTTGTGAAACCACCTTCAGCTTTGATTACAGCGTGCATTTTCTTCATTTTTGTTATGACAACCTTATGCAACATCACAATAATTATTTTTATTCCAGAGTTGTATTTTTTTTTTTTTGGCAGGATCTTGATTGATGACAGAAGAATCAAATGTCAAATGTCTCCCTTAAAAGTCTTCACAAGCACATCCCAAAGACTTACTGTACCAAGACTTTATAGGGTTAAGGTGAGGACCCCATGGTGGCCAACCCATGACTGAAAATGATTCTTCATTCAGCCACTCTAGCTCTCTTTCACAGTGTGAACCTGATGTATATTAGCATTGTTGTCCTGGAGAATGCCTGTGCACATCAGGAAAGTAAAATGCATTGATGTGATAACCAGGTCATTCAGTACACTCAGGTCATCAGCTGACTTCATTTTATTGCCAGATAACAATGCTGTGTCTAGACCTGTCCAATTGAAGTGACCGTGGTTCATAATACTGCCTACAGAGGCATGTTCACTGGCCACTATTAATAATGGGTGCGTCGCTTCATGCGTTTCCCTTCTTACCCTGAAGCACCCAAGCACCCATTGCTGTGGAATATCTTTCTGTCACTCTGGATTCATTAGACCTCTTGACCCGCACTTTGCTACATAGTCCGATATTTATCTTTCAACGACTTTAATTCAAGCCGTTTTTTCCAATTAGGATATGGTCACACAGCTGTTTAGTCCCAGTCCCGTGAGTTCTCGGCACATTGCATACTTGGAAATGCTCTTATTTATCATGCAACTCCGACGTTTAAGAAACCTTAGATGACAATCATTCAGTACTTTTTTCCACATTTATTCTGCAAAGTTCTTAACCAAATTCTAGAAATTTCAGCAATCTCCCTAGTTGTTTTCTTTGTTTGATGCAGGCCTTTCTGAAATACAATGAACACAGTAACTTTTCCATGACCACTTACATTTTTATTACATTACAGCATTTGGCAGACGTCCTACTCCAGAGCGACTTACACCATTATCTCATTATACATCTGAGCAGTTTAGGGTTAAGGGCCTTGCTCAAGGGCCCAGGCAGTGGGATTTAAACCAGGAACCTTCTGATCACTAGTCCAATGTCTTAACCACTGAGCTACATACCTTCTGCATAAGACACAAATTCCATCATGCCTGCTTAAGAAAAAGAAGACTTTTAGAAGAGCTTTTTGGCCCAGCAGTGGATTTAAACGTCCTGTGTTTCTTCTCAATATAAAATAATCCACAGCACTTTTACAGTATGCATGCGAACACTGTATATACAGTAGTACTGTAGCGAAAAAGCTTGAGCAAAATAAGTCACTGTGATCAATAGCAGAGCTCAAAGTCCAGCGTTAATAGATGTGCACGTGTATAAATATAATTTTATTCAAAAGTGGAAGGTCAATTTGTGGCCAGATCCCTAAGATGCCCTTTGGGGCCATAGGTCTAGACTTACCTTCTTTATATTTTTTTCAGGATGGCCAGATCCATAGTGTTATCGGATGTGTGTGACCTGAAAAATAGCCCAAACAATGGCCTTGGGAGGCGTCCATTGGTGTACATGACAATCAATTAGAATGATGATCTTGTTAAAGGATCAGTATGCAACTAAATCAAGACAGCACTGCTATAGCATTAGAGTTTAATTCAGCAACTCCAGCTCTGCCCGGTGTCCCCTCTCCTTGCTTCACTATGCTCAATCCAGCCCCTCACCTTGCTCATTATCAACATGCACACCCTATGTAATGTAACTGCTTTCTTCCCCATATCTAGAAGTGGATAATACATCAGGTCTATTGTAAAAACAGCACAGCTACAGTATCTAACAAACTCCATTATATGTCTGGTGGATATGACACGTTTACAGCCAGTTTAGAAACCTTGTGAGAGCTCCTTGTACATCTACGAAAGTTTTAAAAAGCAGTTTAGGTTAGTTGTGTCACAAAGCCACTTCTCCACAAAAGATTCAATCCCTTTTTTTTAAATATATATGTTTAAATTCCCAACAATGATTCCAAATCAAGGTCTGTTTGGAAATTCCTCTTCTCTTTCATCTCTCTCCATCTACTGAAAGCACACTTTGAAGTAATTCCTAATCTAAATCTCATTTTGATCGTTTCTTTACACTTTTATTTCTGTTCTTCAAAGCTCTTTCTTTTCTTGGCCTTCTTTTTGATGAAGTTGACATTACGCTTTGTTCAATTTTGGGTAACATTGTGTTTACGCGCCATTGTGGTGATTTGGAGACGGCGTTTTGCTTATGTGTTGAGATTCCTGAAAAACCTTGCTCTGGAAGGTCAGTGCTATTGAACTGTTCTAATAGGTCAGTGCATAGTTCTCGGAGAAAAATGGACAATAGAGCACTTTTGTTGTTGTTGTTGTTGTTGTTACACCTATAACCCACCTACTTCTAATATGACTAATCAAATCAACTGCCTAGAAATCAAACTAAATAAACGCATTGTTAAATGATTTTGAAAGTTTTGTATTTTGTTTGGTTTGATAACTGGGCCAAAGTGTCACTTTATCTTTGCAAGACGGTGCGCTCACAGTTTGCCAGCTTGTAAATGAGCAGATCTTGCATCCAGACCCTGGAAAACTATTAATGAGAGAAATTCATAACTTTTAAACTCACTCACTTTTAATCACACAGTCATCGCACTCAATCCAAAAACGGGTGATTGGAGGTAATTTTGTATTGTATCGAGACTGAGAAAAGACGTTAAGGGTTGAGACCAAAAAAAAAAAAAAAAAGAACAAATTATAATAAACTTGGGACTCGTCCAATCCAATATGCATTCTCAAACAGGTCCACATTCCACAAGCAATGAATGTGTTAAAAATATGAAAGTATTAAAAATACTTGTGTTAAATGCACACAAAAAAAAAATCAAGACTTTAGAAACTGTGTTAGAACATATTGTGGCAACCAAGCTTTTTAAATGGTTACATTGTGCAAAAGTCTTGGCACCCTGTTTTTTTCCTCTTTCTTTTCTTTCTTATGGGTTCGTTTTTTCTAATTTTAGGACGTTATCCTTGAGTTTTCTGATTTTCAAACATCAGTGTTCCAGAAAATAGCACATTATATAAGCCACAGTTTTTCACTCTGACTCACTCATCGTCTATACCGCTTATCCTGTATACAGAGTCGCGAAAGGCCTGGAGCCAATCCCAGGAGACTTAGAGCACGAGGCAAGGTACACCCTGGACAGGGTGCCAATCCTTCACAGGGAACACAAAAATACACCTGCCAATTCACACACTATGGGCAATTTGGGAACACCAATTAGGCTATTCTACATGTCTTTGGACTGTGGGAGGAAACTGGAGTACCCGGAGGAAACACCAAGCACGGGGGAGAACATGCAAACTCCATGCACACAGAGACGGGAGTCAGGAATCGAACCCGGGACCTGGAGGTACAAGGCGACAGTGCTAAACACCAACTAAATTTGCCGCCCATCACTTTTTCGGAAAAATAAATAAAATGGAAGTCAGTTGATTTAAAAAAGAAACAACAACAAAAAAAACATGTGCACGTGCAACAAAGAAAGTCCTAATTTTCTCATAAAACTGGACAGATTGTACCTGAGGCTAAAGGGTCCTCAAAGTGTTGTCACACCAAATACTGACTTTGCTTCATTAATGACTGTTTCCTGGCCTTTTTGTGTCTTTTTTTGTTTTTTTGAAGACATCTTTGCTTTGGAGCATTTATTTGCATGTGCCTTAGACTTTTGCACGGTACTGTATGAGTGATGTGGACAAACCACTTAATATATTCATCCATGGATAACTGATGCTTATTTATCACTTTGTATCTAGCATTTAGTGTGAGAAAAGGCTAAAGCTTGAGCTAGCCAGAGACAGGAGCTCACAACACTCACAACACATAAGCACTAGGGCTTGACTAGGAAAAAAGTTATCTATTTGATCTGCAACTGTATATTCATACTTACAGTTAGCACAGCCTATTTAACACGGACCATTCATATAGAATTGTAGGTGTATTCTCAAGTCCACCACTGTGTGTTCACCACCCACGTGAGGGAGTTAGAACTAATGCTGATGGAACAGATCCTTAGCTATATAGCTCAATGTGGCATATCTCACCTTGATTCTTATAAGCAACAACATTGTGTCCCCACATGCCCTGTCCCCTCAGTCTCTAACAAACTTAACACTTCATCAGCTGCATCTCATAGGAGTTGTTGCTGTTGGTCTTCCAGCTGCTTCTGTTAAGGAGTTGCTAAAGAAGATCATCCAATCCACACTTTTTAGGCAAGACACAGGTTTTACACCAAACACAACCTCCCTTTTCTTTTCTTCTTTTTTTGGTTTTGGGACCAGCACTAAGGATATCTTGCATCCAGTTCGAGGGTTTGGGAAATGTTTGGGAATCAAACACAGGTCTTACGCATGGCAGGTGATCACTATTGTGGAATCAAGGATCCATCGATATGCTAACTAAATTAGGTAGCTTGTGGACAAACAGTTGGATAGATGGTAGATGAACTCTTTGTGAAAATGAGGTATTATGACTTAGGTAGCAATAAATAAATAAATAAAGATTTAGCTGAAATCTCCTACCAGACAGTTAGCTTTTCTCTGGCCTTCCCTTCCTTGGAGAGCTTGTGAGGAGACTGTGAGGGGTGACAGTTACAAATGTTTCATATAGTGACATCAAGATTTATATCTAACAAGTAAATCAGACTATTAATAGGCAAATTATTGACTTCACCGCTGATCCAGAGTTTTCTTTGTCTGAGGTGAAACCAAGACCAAGGCCTTAAAAACAGGTCTTGATACCAGTCTTGAGACCAGGACCGATCTCGAGTACTGTGACGAATACTAATTAGATGTAGTGCATCAGGACCTTTAATCCAATCATCGGCTGCAAAGTAATATGGATTTATGTTGGCTTGACTTGGCGTGATGTTATTTATCTGTATGAATTTGCACAAATACTGTACCTTTACTTGGCACTGCAATCAAATTTCCCTGCCACTCCAGGGTCCGGGTCCGATTCTCGCCTTGGTGTCTGTGTGCATGGAGATTTCATGTGCTCCCCATTCTTGGTGGGTTTCCTCTGTGCACTTTGGTTTCCTCCCACAGTCCATACAAGACATGCAGATTAGACTAATTGGTATTCCAAATTGCCTGTAGTGTGTGAATGCATGTGTGAATGTTGACTGGAGGTCCCACCACAGTTATAAAAATGAGGTTCCTAGATGGATGGATGGAAACAAAATGTATGCAGGTAACTACTGTAGATGGCACAGATAAACCCCGAACAAAATGGCGCCACATCCCGACATGCAACAATGTGTGATATACCTTCAATAAAATGATGTAAGGGGCATCCGAGTGGCACAGTGCTCACCCTATCATCCTGAGGCCGCAAGTTCGATTCCCGGGTGATGCTGTAACCTCTTGCAGCCTGACGTCTAGAGGGAGCTGATTGGCCGAGCTCTCTCAGAGGGGCGGGATGAGAGATACTTGCTCCCACATTAATCACAGCTCTGCAGCCAATCTGTAAGCTCAAGCAGCTGTCAGCTCTGTAAGCTCAAGGATAGCGCTGTCCTCCGAGTTTGTTACTCCGCCCCCAACGGAGCGTGAGCGAGCAGTTCGAAAAGATGCGGTCCGCTGGCGTCACGTGGTGCGGAGGAAACACCTGATAGTCTTCAGCCCTCCCGGCTGAGTAGTAGTAGTAGTAGCCTTAATGTGGGCGCCCCCTAGTGACGGGGAGGAATTGTATACACCTAAATCTGGGACAAAAATCCACCCCCCCCCCCACACACACACAAAAATCATCGTAATATTTTATCAAATAAATATGAACAAGCCAGCCAATTGTATTAGCGCCAGAGTTTGAGGTGCACCACCAGTCATTGGATGGTCCTTCTTTCAATGCAAATAAAGTGGACATGGCTAATATGTCAGTATTGAAATCAATGGGATTTCAGTGTTAGGCTGTCAACTGCTGGTATTTTAGCAAAAGTTACTGGTATGAGAAAGACTTTTCACAAGTTAATAAAACATTTGTAACATTTAGTGACAAGGACGATAATAGAGAGTCACAAGTTACCTAGTACCATGCAACTTTTTTCACTATACAGATTCCATGACGAGATTCAATTTCCAGATCGCGTGAGAAAATGCAGATTCCAAAAACGATCCTTTTAAGTATGCAGTCGTGTATAGCTGTCATTTCGTTCATTTTATTACCAGCCTTCACGTGTAAGATATTGATTCATCCTCTTTAAAATATACAATTTATTGTATCCTCTTTGAACTCCAGATTTAACAACAACAAAAAATCATTACTTGATGAGAATTTGTATAATATGGTGCTAACGCATTCTGCATGTAACTTCTGAAAGGCCGTTGTGCTCTAGGCTTAAATTGCTGCTGGTGAAGATATAACCGATCCACGACCAGATTAAATTCTTATAATTAATCCTAACACACAAAGTGGAATTTCTCGTCTCAAGATTAGGCTCAGTTTTCGGGTACGTGTTCCGGTATTGATTGACAGCCGTGTTTTCCAGGCCTGGGTCTGACAATCTTTGACTGGTTAGAAGGACAAGCTTTGGATAGTATCTCTGCACTGCTGCCAGTCTAGGGCACAGAACATCTTCACAATAAGATTAGTTTGGGTGATATGAAATAAAAATTAAAATTAAAATTAAAAAAATAAAAAACAGTTACATACTGTACCTTTGGTCTAGAAAAAGGAAAAAAAAACAGACATTACTTATTTATCCTAGTAGATAATGATTTGTAGGGTATACAAAAAAGTATGCCACAAAATGGCATCCTTATGTTGCCTAAGCCTATGATGCTGTGCCAAGAAAATATATGATTATTAACAAGTGCTTTAAGTAGAGACATTAATTGAAATGTTCAAAATATATAAACAAATGTACTTCTCCATGATAATGAATACTTTCATTTCATCAGGTTTTGTAAAAATTAGATGAAGAATGTGTCAAAAGCACAAATTAAGGGATTTAAAATGGCCACCGCAACTATGACACCACATATTTTGCTTAATGACTACAACTAGCTAAAACAGGTAGAAGCTGAGAAAATGTGAGATCTTTATGCAAAGAAAGAAAGAAAATGTGAAAGAAGGCTATAGCAAGAGAGTTTTCCTCCAGCAAGAGAACATTTCTTAAGCATTTTGTGTGTGTGTGTGTGTGTGTGTGTGCGTGCGTGTGTGTGTGTGTGTGAGGCAAGTGAAGTATTCTGCACTTGTTTTTATTGTTACTATGAGTGTGAGAAAGGAAGGAAGAAAACAGGCATCATTAACGAAGGAGCTTGGCTTCCCCTGCCTCTCTCCTCGTTTGGCATTTGTGCATATGGCAGGCAAAATGGCGGGGAGCTGCAAGGCTTCGTTAGCCCATGGATGACAGTCAAGTGTAACAAAAGGAGTGCAGTCTGAAATATTCTCTTCCCCTTTTATTTTCTCCCACCTAGAAACTAAATGAGGCTCAACCCCTCACTGTATGCTCGCTCACGACCATGCTCTTAAGAGAATATAAGTGAAATAATGGTCAAATCAATGTCAAACCTACAGATGCACTATAAGATTATATAAAGCACTGGGGGATTACATAACCAAAAAGTCTGAGTGATAGTATCATTTTGGCACTTATCATTTTGTCACAACTTGGGGATTTTATGAGGGCATTGTGAGACCTGGTTAATGGTAAGGAAGGTGTAGATTTAAAAAAAAAAAAATGTTGTTGTTGTAAAAAGGCAATGTGTGCTCAGTTTTATTTGACCTTAATTACATCTGCCCATTTAATCACTGTGACAGGACTAGCATCTTAAGTAAATGTTATACACATCCATACTGTAACTTTTCCACGTTGGACAATACCATGTCCAATTCACATTGATATTAAAATATATTGATATTAATAATACAACAGGCAAACACATGGCATTATTTAAAAAAACTATTTTTGATCATGTAATTTTTTATTGTTGCTGTAAAGACAATTGTCCTTAGCATGATATACTGTACTTGTTTCAAATTCTGAATTATTATAGGCTCTGTTAAACAACAAGCTCCATGTGCATTAACATTTGTTTTTTGTATACTAAACTTAATGTTAGAAAAAAGTCAAAAGTCAAGCCTGAATTCAAGGTGTCTTATTGTATTATTCTGTTCACTAAAATATGAATTCTTACAATAAGAGGTCACTGTGATATTTAAACCCCAGACGGTAAACATGAACGATAATTATTTCTCTACATAAAACGTGAAACGACTACAAACTCAGCATCTACAAATCTGTAACAGCACCAAAATACAAAACCAGCGAACTCCATTTGCTCCCCAGTGTGCAGACCCTTAGCCACACCCCCACTGTGAGATTACAGACATTTCAATCTTTATTATAGAGGATAATGTGGTACAGTATAATCTGTAAAGGCGAATACGGAGGAGGGGCCAGGGGTGAACTAACTGACCTGCTTTTTTGTCCATCTCCAACACTATATATACATTTCCATATTTCTTATACGTGAAAATATAGGGGGTTTTGGTTTGTCTGTCCCTTTGACATTTCATGCAGGGTTATTTATTTCTCCATTAATATTTACCAGTGTCATAGAGCACCCAGTATCAGTGGATGTGGGTCCTTGGTTTCTATGTTACAGTAGGTGTGCAAAGACTGGAGCTGTCTTTGGTCCTGAAGCATGTTAAACTCTTAGACTGAGCTGCGGTAGAATTTGATGAGGTTACAAAAAAAAAAAAAAAAAAAAGCATATTACTGTACATGTAATTTAAATATCACCTGTCTTTGAGTGCAATGATTGATATATTAATGTAAACCACATAATGTTCATCTCTGTCTCTGAAGCTTGGTTCACACTGTACTTCTGCATTTGTTTATTTGTGAATACGTGAGGGTGTTGGGCACCAGTGATTGCATAACAGTCTACCATCATACTTGTATGTGAAAAATGTTCAGTAGGAGGCCATGAGAAAAAATGAGAAACTAAATAAATATTTCACAGCTACAGTAGGAGAGCATTTGGTATTTAACAGATTTTCACCACAAATAAAGATGAGTTAAATAATCGATCAAAAAAATATTTTTATAAAGAAAGAGAATGTATAATAAGTGGGTGTCAAAGTGTCACAACAGGCAGCATTGTTACCTTACACCCCCTCCGGGTCCTGGATTGATCCCAGCTCAGATTACTGTATGTGGGACATTTTAAATTTTCTCCCTGTGTCCATATGGGTGCAGATACGCTTTTCTCCTTCCACAAAAAAAAAACAAAAAAAACCTGATAGTACATAAAGTGGATTGCCCCTAAAAGTGAACGAGTTATACACTGTTAGAGTTTTGAACTTGGGCCCAGATGGTTACCCATAAACCCCTCAAAGACATGCATTGTGTTTATTCATACAGTATCAACCTTGTGCTTATCAAAAACCTAGCCAAAGCACCAGAAATCTGTAATCCAGTTTAATGACCTTGTCTTTCGACCTTGAGTCTTTTTCAATGTAAAGCTTCAACAAAAAGCAATAATATATCACATTTGCTCTTTTTTTTCCCCCCGCATAAGACACAGCGACTACTGAACCATAACCTGGCCTAGTTTGATCTGTATCCATTCCATAGATCGACCTCTGCGATCCAGTCTCCGTCTGGGGATGGAGGGAAGGAAAGGCCCTTCACCACGCTGTGATTATCATCCTGGGAAGCCGATGCATTGTGTTAAATGTGAAAAGAGATTAGATGGTTTTAACTCTGCATCTACCATACAAATTCCAATCACATAACATATCCTTTCATGTTCTATGGTAGACAGAAACAGAGAGAGAGAGAGAGAGAGAGAGAGAGAGAGAGATTTCAAACCCCCACCCTACTAAGGCTTTAATCTTTTTCATGTTTTATCCATACTCTTGCATACATACTACATATTTTATAGGTCAACCTGATGTGTAAATTCGAAAAGCTAGTCGTCTCTCTGTACAGTATATGCAGATATGCTGGATTAGATATATTACTAACTGTGCGGCTGACGGGTTTAGTGATCTGAAGTGACTTTAATTGCATAAAAACATTATAGCACTGTACATCTGAACACAAAACGAGTCACAAGAATAGAGATCATCCAGGCATTTTTGACATAAATATAACGGAGGGCGTTCAATTAGTGCAACGGATTGAAAATTCACTGTCTCATAAATTCACTTTGATCAGATCTAACATGTTCTATCAGGAAAAAAAAAGGACAACTGAGCCTAAGTTAAATAAAAATATTTTTAGAGGCATGCTTATAACCATGCTGACATGGACATCTTTGTATTTAATTCATTTTCCCCCCACACATGTACATACAGTACAGTACTGTACATCTATGCAAACAGCACGGTAGTTTAGGAAGTACATATTTCAGTGGAGGTGCCATGACCTATTTATTCTCCTATCAAAATGAAGTATTCAAAACAGCTTTTGTGAGATTACTGATACTTTAATGCTTCCCTTACCAGCTATTTCTACTGTAATTTGGGTTAAGGCTGAACAGCTGAAGAGCTGTCTGTAAGACCTTTCTGTTATTGTTTCTGTAAAGTATTCATATACCCCTTGAACTTTTTAAACATTTTGTCATATTACAACCAAAAACGTACATTTATTATAATGGGATTTTATAACACAAAGTGGCACATGTTTGTGAAGTGGAAGGAAAATGATAAATACTTTTTTTTTTTCTTTTTACAAATAAATATCTGTGTTAGTGTTGCGCTGTCAGTTGCATTAAAAAAAATCTAAATCGCAATAGGGACCTGGGAAGTGATTTGATTGGGAAAGGCTAAAATTCATTACAGGTAATATACACATGGCGCCACGGAGCTTAGTGGTTAGCACTGTCGCTTTGCACCTCCACGTCCTGGGTTTCATGTTTGTGTGCATGGAGCTTGCACTTGCACCTGTTCTCCCCCTGCTTGGTCGGTTTCCTCCGGGTACTCCGGTTTCCCCCACAGTTCAAAAACATGCAGATTAATGTTTCAAATAGTATGTGTACGTGTTCCTGGATTGGCATCCTGTCCAGGTTGTACCCAGCCTCATTCCCTAAGTCTCCTGGGATAAGCTCCAGGCCCTCCGCGACCCTGAATACAGGATAAAGCGGTATAGCCAATGAGTGATATGTATGTTTTTGCAACGTTATTTTTTTTAAAAATCAAATCACGCAGCCCTAGTATGGTTGTATTATTTTTATTTGTCTTTGCGCTGTTCCCTTTATTAAATGCTTGTTGATCATCATATCATAGACCTAATCTCACTGAACATAGGTCATAGTGACCTCTGCTCTACTATACATGCTTTCGACTAGGTTTTGGAGCATGGCTGTGGGGATTTTAGTGCAGTCAGACACTGACATCAGGTCAGAAGGCTTGCGTGCACTCAGCATTCCAAGTCCATTCAAAAGGTGTTCAGTGGATTGGAAATGAAGGCTTTGTGCAGGCCAGTTAAGTTTTTCACTCCAAACATGTCAAGTCATGTCTTCATGATGTTTGCTTTGTCCACAACTGCATTGCCATGATAGAACAAGTGCGCGGTTCTGTTTTCAGTAAAATGGATTTCTTAATTCTACAACATTGTATGCTTTAAACCCAGAGGCAACAGCTTGTGGAAGGCTGACAAATGGTAGTGAGGGGCTGGGGTCTATATATTTTGAACTGTATAATGTATCACACTCGGACCGTAATATATTTCTTTCCAATAATGCTTATCTGGAAGTTGAGCCATGTCAACTGTCGAGCCGTACATACTGTACTGAACCTCCAGCCTCCTAACACACAGTGTGACTGCAGGACAATCTCTGCTGTCTGTTATCACCCACATGAGGATGGGCTCCCTGTTGAGTCTGGTTCCTCTCAAGGTTTCTTCCTACTGACATCTCAGGGAGTTTTTCCTTGCCACTGTCGCCGTCGCTGTCGCTTGCTCATCAGGGACAATCTTATCATTTTGATTGATACACATTCACATTTTATACAAGCTTCAATAATTCTTTTGATTGTGTAAAGCTGTTTTGCGACAACATCAACTTTTTAAAAAATTTTTATTATTGAATTGAACTGGTCTTCTGGAGTCAACTGGAGTCCAATGGACATGTCTCATCTTCCAGTTAACCTCACCAGGATGACTGAAAATCTTCACAACTATTCATTCATCTTTATTCAATATTAATGCTTTTACTGTAAAAACAAACAAACAATACTTTATGTAGTTTGAGATATTTGTTTACACCTTTGGCCCAATGTGTCACACCAGAAAGAAACTCATAACTCAAATGTTAACAGTATGACTAATAGTGGTCACTTACTATCCTGGCTGGATTGACCCAGAGATTGACTAATTTGTTGATCAGCCAGAGTAAATCTTTTGAAGCATTTGAAGTTACAAAGTGGTAGTTTAATGGGCCTTCCATGTGACGGTTTGAACCTCAGTGATGTCATAGTAGTCCATGGCCAGAAGTCCAAGAGTGCAGAACTGGGTGGAAGTGACGTGATATACAGTATGTGAGATTTGTGAGTTTGTATATAAAGGGGAAGATGGACCATAGAACTTTTATCATAGTGTGTTTACATGTGTTAGTGCCATCGCTCTCCTCAGTTGGTAGCTACTCTGTGATACAGGGAAGCAGGTTGGTGGGTGGTGGGACACTGGTCAAAAAAAAGTCCAGAGTGTACTAAAAGCCATATGAGAAGAAATGACTGGTTTTCTCTCTTCTGGACTTCCGTCAGTGAGCAGTGAGGATGTGGTCTCAACACGGCTGTACTTTGTGAACGCCTCCCTGCAGAGAGTGACCTTCTCCAGCTCGGTGGGGGTGTCCCTGCCCTGCCCAGCAGGTGGCACCCCCCATGCAGTCCTCCGCTGGTACTTGGCTACTGGCGACGACATCTACGACGTGCCCCACATCCGCCATGTCCATGCCAATGGCACGCTGCAGCTCTACCCCTTCTCTCCATCTGCCTTCAACAGCTTCATTCACGACAATGACTACTTCTGCACTGCGGAGAACCAGGCTGGCAAGATCCGTAGCCCCAGCATCCGTGTCAAAGCAGGTGAGAAGCTTTCCCGTCCATATTTCTTCTTACCTGAATATACGTCCATTTCTTCATGTATTTGTATATTCTGATATTACAGAAAAGTGTTCATCAGTCATTTCGTGGGTTAATCTAGTTTAATGTTATATATGATATTAAATGTGCAGTACGAAATGACGTTCTCATTCGTCCAAGGTCGGCATTAATACATTAATCATCATGTTGTAAGGATGACAAATGCAAATGATGGGGCATAGGATATCGTGTATACATTATGCGTTTTCACTGAACACCTGCAGTAGCAGAAAAAAACATTGTGGTGGCCATATTGCTAACCTACATAAGTATGTAAGTTCCACATGGGTATCCCAGTGGCCGCCTGTTGACCTGGCTCTTTTTAAAAAGTGAGCAGACAACTACGCAGTGCCACAGACAGTTGGCTGAGTATACCTCCTATTCAGTGCCAAGGTCACTTCTTGTGAGTGGGAGTTTTGACCGCCCAGTGACAGCAAGGGATGTCCACACACACACACATACATACGCACACACACACACACACACACACACACACACACACACACACACACACACACACACTTATGCCAGCTTGCGCTAATACTGTGCCATTGTCCCTCCTGTCTCCCAGCCTCCATCTGTCCTCGGTGCTCAGAGTTTCTATCTTTCAGAGGCTGCTTGCTCTACCTACTGCAGATTATAATTCAGTATTTGCTCCTGAATTTCAAAATGAATTACCCAAGAGCCAGTGGGAAAATGATGGTCAATTTTTTTTTTTTTTTTTTTTAAATAGTGTTGGAACTCACCAGGAGAATGCACTAGTCGAAAGCAAACAGCCAATCAGCTCCATCACTTGATTGTTGCCATGGGTACTACATAGGGGAGGGGCAGGGTGTGGCACCCGGTGTCTCAGGTGGCACATGAGAATGATGACAGTTGACAGCTCATGGTGTTGTGCCCCCCCCCCC
>QMIH01000351.1:3701-37639 GCA_003987875.1 Clarias batrachus | reverse complement strand
TTATTATTATTATTATTATTATTATTATTATTATTATTATTATTATTATTATTATTATTATTACATAAACACCAGAAAGCATACTGGATGATAAATATGATGACCACCAATTTGGGACTTTCACCCAATCTGGCGTAATGTTTTTCTTTGGCACACAAAGTTGGCAAAAACATTTTTGTGAAAATTGTGCTATTTCATTCTTTCAGAAGCTTTGAACTACTAATGTATTCCAAAGGTCAAATACCGCATTTCATAGCAAAATATGACACACGGGGAAAAAAGAACATGTTTCCACGGATGAACTAAATGCATTTAATGGAATTTTGGAGAATGTTGGAACCAAGAGAACAATGTTTTAACTGTTACTGCTATTGGAGTTTCACGTTTGGTCATAAATTCCTATGGTTGGGTGATGATGCATTGTTTATGATGGCAATGCTGATGATGCTTACTTGCAAGTCATTGAGAGCTCAACAGACTGTATGTAGTAAAATGGAGTACTTTACTTTACATACTTTACATCTGGTTCAATATCATACAGTCCTTTCATTACAGACTGTCATTAATGAGTGTTAAATAAATTATCTTGTCTAAGGGTATCTATGGTGTAGACTTTTGCTCTCAGGTCCAGGTCCAACTGAATTGTTGTTGTTGTTGTTGTTGTTGTCATTGTTGTTGTTTTTGCTTCCAGTTTCCCCTAATGTCATGCAAGGCTTGCACCTGTACAGTAATGTGAATGGGGAAAACCTTGTTTATGTATGTGAAGTATGCGTGACATGACCCTAGAGCTCTGGTCAGCCATGATCGCTTTTAGCAGCCCCTACCAGAGAAATAAAACAGAAGATGCTTCCAGATATCCAGATATGCTACCCAGATACGGCATAACCCACCAGAACTATGCCAATGCCCTTACATGCATCTTTCTAAAAGCCCAAAGGGGTCCTTGATTAAGGTTAATTGGCACAATGAAGCTTCTTGGGGGGACCCAGTGGATTCACCGGCTGACATTTGCAACATGCCACTCACTACCTGCAAATGTCTGGTCAATAAAAACAACCCTTTAGGCATTTTAGAGATTTATCCAGCCCCAGATGCCCAGCTATTGGCTTATCATTAGCCACATGAAACAGGAGTACCCTACAGATCGTTTGTACTAGAAACTGAGTTGTGTCTTCCTTTGTTTGTGTCCTTTTCCACTTGATGGAATGTATACTTAATAACTGATACGATTAAAATGTTTAGGACAACAGTTGACTAAATTAGCTGGGCAAAGCTAATTGCCCCTGACTTAGATCTGACTTTGACGGCATTGGCACACCTTAAAAGACAATGTTGTGCAAATTCCGCATCATGCTTCATTACTGCAAGACCCATCCACAAGCATTTATTTCACAATTGCATGAAAAAAAGCGCAATCTTTCCCAAAGTCTTACATTTATTGAGGCTGTGATGGACTGATGTCTGATTACATCCCGAGTACAACCCAGTCTAATATACACACTCTTGTTTACTCACTGGTACAGTATGTGCTACTGTATGTTCCTGCCCGATTGGGAAAGTGCTTGCAGTGTGTCAGAGATCTGGATCAGTGTTCCCACCTTCTTTCCAGGAAGATTGATCCTGGAATTGCCCAGCTTCAACACATCCCTGGGCTTTCCCTAGCTGTGGTACACACAGGATGTTTCCCTGTGGAGAGAATGAAGGTGACATTAGAGAGGCAGGTGAGGGGGAAAAATGAGGTGGGAACCCTGTCCAAGGTGCTGGTTAGGAAGCAGATCAGGAATGTTTAGACCAGAAAGCACATGATCTTTCTCCAAAAATACCCAATAATTAATTGTTCCAGTGCTGGGAACTTGATAATCACTTCGACCATCAACCACCGGTGACAGAAGTCCCTCAGCTGCTGCTAAACCAAACTCGGAGAGCTATAGTGACTGGAAAGTCAGTGTCAACACAATATCTTTTAGAATAATGACCAAATCTATCTATCTATCTATCTATCTATCTATCTATCTATCTATCTATCTATCTATCTGTCTATCTGTCTATCTGTCTGTCTGTCTGTCTGCTACCTTATCCTAGATACTGGACATATGAAGAACACAAAAACTTGTTGTCACATACAGGGTGTGACCAGTACTTGCCAGACATTCCTGGTGCTCTCTTAATATTGCCGCAGGTCTTTTGGCAGCCTCCCTGATATGTGTTTTTTTTTTGTTGTTGTTGTTGTTGTTCTTTCATCCATAGTGTAAACAAACATCCTGGTTTTCGTAATGTCACCGTTTTGCCCCATTTTCACCAAATGTTGATGGACTTGTCAATGTTAGATAATTACATTTTTGGAAATTGTTTTTTTTTTCTTTTCTTTTTGGAAATTCTTTTTTCTCCGGTCAGTACATTTTCACAATGACATCCTGTTCCGCAGTCAGCCGCACAGTCTTACGCCGCATTGTTACTCTTGTATAAGTATTTATTTATTTAATTCCCTTAAATGTTTCTATTTCATTTTCACATTAAGATCTATTTTAATAACAAAGTGAAAATGATCTGACATGATTTCCCTGACATGTACCTGTTTGCAGCAGTTGCAGTTCTAAATATGAAATTTATTATATTTATTTTGAGGTCAGAATATTATTTTTGAGGAGTATTCAAAACTTTGTGGTCAGTTTTGTTAGCCACAAGATGGCTATGTAGAATTATGAAATTTATTCCTACAAAAAGTAAAGAAAAGTTTTTAAAGAAAAATATTTTATAATTTCCGAAATGGATAGGAACAAATCCATATATATATATATATATCTTTGCATGTGCTTTCACACACCTTGTTTATTCAGTCTGATTTATTCTTACATATGTCTTCTTTTTTTTGTTGTTGTTTGTAAATAACATAAATATATTATCATGTTTCTTCTTTCCTCTCATGTACATTATTTAAATGATAGTGATACCTCGGTTCTCCCAGTGCCCATGAAGGCAGAAGGTGCACCAAACTGGTTTTTAGTCTGTTTCTAAGCAACGCATGAGCACAGTCAAGCATCAGTAACATTCTAATGATGGAGTACACGGAATGATCTGATTTAGATCTATAATCTATATGTAAGTACGTTGTTACGATTGAAAACAAAACCAAAATACTGTATCACAGGCTAAGTTCTTGAACCTACCGAGTCTATATAATTAGATAACACATTAATCACTTTAACGCTTATCTGATGACCTGTGCTTTCCGAGACAAGCAGTCATTCGAGAAGTTAATAAATAATATGAGAACGGAGAGGCCAGAGAGCAGGGGACCTTTATTGACTGGTTATATTGATTTAAATCCCTTTTGCACCGGTAAAGAGCTGTTTAGTTAGCAGCGCCTGAAACGAATCACAAACTACATAAAAATTATTTAAAAATGTAAAAATTGTGCATGGTTGTGTATATCGCCAGTGTAGAATGCTTTAAACTCTAGCTTGATGATCACACAAGAAAAAAAACTGGTTTCTGTCTCTGTGGGGGACAGTGTCGCCTGGCACAAACTATTATTAATGACCAAGAAACCATGCCTGCAGGCAAGGCGTTAATTATGTCCAGGTTTGGTTGGGGGTTGTGCCAATTCTTAGAATTTGTTCCTGCTTCTCTAACCCCTTAAAGTACTGGCGCATTATTTGTCTCAAGGTGTATTATCTGGTAACTGCTATTAATTATTCAGCAACTACGACTATATACACCTATAAGAAATGCGGTATCTTCTATGCAGTAATGTGCGTCTGGATCTTCTGGATCAGTTTCTGGGATTTTGACAGATTTTCGCCGAAAGCGCTCGGTTTGTACAAGGAAGAACAAGTTTTCGAATGAAAACGCCCTTGCACTGCCTCCCACAAAGAAACAAGGGAGCAGTTACAATCCCCAGGTGAATAGAGGTTGATGAGGAAAAGACAACAAATTGAAAGTCAGAAATGAAAACTAAATTTCTCTAATCCACTTCTGTTCCCCAGCTGCCCTTGACTCAAAGCAAATTCCCGTGTTTTTTTTATTTATTTATTTATTTTTACATCCCTCTTTCTACATTGATTTTGTTCTGCTTGTGAAGTGCCGTATACATGGTGGACGTTTATTTTCCAAAGGATATCCATTGACCAACTATTTGGCCCTGTTTGACTCAATTGAAGGGTAAAAATATGTTTTTGCCTTTACAACTGTATAATGATGAGCGTTAAACCTCTGCTTCTTATTTTTGTTCACGCATAGTGTTCAGGGAGCCATACACGGTTCGCGTGGCCGATCAGCGGTCCATGCGGGGCAACGTGGCTGTCTTCAAGTGCCTCATTCCTTCAGCTGTGCAGGAGTACGTCAGCGTGGTCTCCTGGGAAAAGGACACTGTTGCCATCGTTCCAGGTAGGACCTCAGTCCCACACTCTCCCACCCAGTCATGTTAATGATAGAAGAGAATCTTCACAACTGATGTCATTGGTCGTTCTTCTTGATAGGATCAAGATCTGGCTAATGAATGGTGTAAAATGCGAAAAATTGAGGAACCGTGCGTGATGTACTGTACAGTATCTCAGTCAGTCAATGATTGAGCATTATTATAAACATTTTCATCAACAAATAGGATTTAAACAGTGTTATTTTAATTTTTGTTTTATTTAAACCTTTTGGAGGTCTACAAAGGTGCATGCATTGATTATTAAATGAATGAATCTCAGACATCATGTTCTGATTTTAGAGACCTTAGAGTTTTATGCAGCTCTTGTAATCAGCCGCTTTCGGTAATCAGCCATTTATTTATTTATTAGTATTTTTTCCATGTCTCTTATTTTCTCTTATATATCAAAGAAGAAGGGAAAATACTTCAACTGCACTGTTCAGCCATAGTATTAACACTACCACCAGGTGAACTGAATAACATTGAGTATCAATTATATACCACTAAACTTGCGACAGGATCATGGGCAACCATGGCCCGTCTATGTCCACGGAGACCAATGGCCAGCCTGCCTGACCTGATCCCACAGAAAAACCAATGCAGCACAAACTGCCAGGAAAAAAAAGGTCAATGCGGGCCATGACAGAAAGGTATCAGAACACCCAGTGCATCACAACCTCCTGCTCATGGGGCTTAGCAGGAACAGAGTGTAAGATTTTTCATCCTTCCCAGACCTCAGACAATCGAACTCCTGACAAGCCAAACACATTGCTTAATTCTGTCATGTCAAACTAAGAGCTGTTCAAAGCAATGGCTGCCAGGACTGAACATTGCAATCACTCCAGCATTAATACAGTACAACCATGCATTGCTTAACTTCCTCAATATGTTCTGTGAAATAAGACGTCATGCGATTTGGATATGTAACAAATAAGCATTTGAAACAGATGTAATTAAACAGATGTCTTAATAAATAACCAAGGCAAGAGCAATGTCCTCAGATGAGCTGGAAGTTGTAAGGAGGACCTAATCTGACCTTAGCCGGAAGGTCAAGTGATCACTGGAGGTCGACTAGTTGACTGCCAACATGAGCTCATTGTGAAAGGTTGCCTTGGAGGTTCCTTCACTGACCTCCAGCATGAGCTTATTGCGAGATTTCTCTTAACCTCTGGAGTAAGCCTGTCTTTGGATCTTGCCTCATTAACCTTCAAAATGAGATCACTATGACGGACTACCTTGTTGCCCTCGCTTGTTCTTGGAGGACACCTTGTTGTGAAATCTCTACCTCATTTTTAAAGGTTTCTTTGACCTCTAGAATGATATTGTCCTTTGAGGTCACTGACCTCACTGACCACTAATGTGAGCTTTGTCATTGGATGTTGTCTAGTTGACCTCCATCATAAAGCCCATTTGGAGAGGTTATCACATTAAGCTCTTCATTGGTGCTCATCATAGGAGGTCGCCTCGTTGCTTTCCGGTTGGAGTATGTCTTGAAAGCAAGCCTTATTGCCTTTTGACTGGGGCTCTGCTTGGGAGGCCGCCTCATCTGCCTCAATTTGGAGCGGAACAGACATACAGGTGGTTGCCTCCCTCTGGAAAGTTTTTACACTCACTTTAGCAGTTGGAGGAATTCCACAAGCACTTTCAGGCGTGTGTGCCTTCGAACAATGAGGCTTTCTCCCCATAGGCGGTAGGGCCCAGTAAGCCAGGGCAACATGGACAGTATCCAATCCTACATCCCAGGTTTTGAGTACATTCCACCGTCTTGATAAAATGGCGTTGGAGTGTAAACCCATCCATAGGGAAACTCTGGCATGACATTTGCCTCTACATCCGTGATCTGGGCAAAGTAACCTGTCAGGTATGAGCAGTTGGTATGGATGCAAGGGAAGGAAAATGGACATCGTAATGAAACCAGACATACAAACAATTTCACAATAAATATCATAATCGTTCACTAAAAATTAACAGAAGTTGAGGTTACTTATTAGTGCTAGGAATTAATAGTGTTTAATACTGTGATTAAGGTGTTCATTTTGTAGAAGACTGATTTGTTTAATCAAACGATTAAACTTAATTGTTCATGCCCAGGCATAACCAATAGGGCTTGGGAATGCACTGAATCGTAGGGCATGTTGGAAACCTTGCTGGCTACATCAGTAAATCATGAGTAAGTCGTGAGAAATTGGTGCGAGACAAACAATATCACATGCAAATGCTAAAATGGGAAGAAATCACAAGAAAGAGAACTGGATTTACCATGACCGGTATTTCGGAGAAGATATTTGTCAATGGTTTGGATCGGTGTAAGATTCTCAACAATGAGTGAGATCCTGACCTGCTACCGTCCACTGAACATGCATGGTGCGATTTTTTCTTTTTTTTTTTATCTAGTGTGTGGTGTTCAGAAATTATAAATCTCTTGAGTCACATGTACAGTTCATGACTTAAAAAAGGGTATTTGCAATCCAAATTGTCTTAAAGCAATACACAGTGTGACAGAAAGTTGTTCAGACCTTTCCAAGTTTTCCACATTTTATGTTTCACACTCATATGAAAAAATGTATTCAAATCTGTTTTTCCCCCACATAAGTCTACCCACAATGCACCACAATGTCAAAGTAAAAACCGGTGGTTATGTTTTTGGTTCATTTATTTAAAAAAACACTGAAAAGTATTCAGATCCTTTGTTATGACGTCGGCAACTGAGCTTTGGTTTGGAGTCCAACATAATTGAGCATACAGTAATTAGGAAAAGCACACGCCTGTCTATACTGTATAAGGTCTCGCAGGAGATACAGATACAGAAAACCTTCCATCGGCACTGTATAGACAAATGCTAAAAATGTATGCAGATTAAATCTAAACTTAGGTGCATTTGTCTTTATAAATTGCGAGTCCAATGTAAGTCTGCATTGCAAAGTAAAAACGGAATTCAACATTCAGTTGAGACTCATATCTTGCTTCTACTGTCCCACTGAGCTAAATTAAATTAGTATGTTTTAAAGTTTCAGTGCACATTCAACTGCTTTCTTTCCCCAGAAACCACATGGCTAGTTCCAGTTAGCCTATCCTAATTCTGGGTAGTAGTAATAACTACTAGAATTATGTATTGTATGTAGAATTATGTCTTTTGAAGCCTTACAGTATAGAAAAGATATCATATGCGATGTATTTCATAATGCGGCTAATGTGGTTTCGATCCTATACAGTATTACTGACTTATATTACTGGGGCAGATTGAGGCAGTGGGGTATCTCTTCATTAGTCTTTGATGCCGTTCCAGATTGCCAAGCTCCTCGATGTATCATGGGAAGGAAGCCCAAACCCTGTGTAGAATCCTACCCATAGCTAGTGACCATAGGCAAGGAAATATACACTACTCTCTTTTCTATCACTTCTGATGCTGACTTGACAAAGGACTCTGTAGTGTTAATTCTAATCCCAGCATCTTCACATTCAGCAGCGGAGGGCGTGTTAAAGGTCACCTCAAGGATATGCCAAGGACGGAACATCATTTTTAAATAACAGACATGTTACTTCTAGCCTGACATTTAGGACACCTCTATTTGTGGAAACAATGTTTTAAATACTTTTTAATTAAATTAAAGAAAGTGGACACAGCACTCACTGTGCCGGGTAGAGAATGGGTTGCATATGGCAGTGACCAAGAACCACCATTCTCATGGAGAACCTCCCACATCAGATGTCAAGTCTTCAAATCAGCGAAGCACATGTAGATCAGATTAGCTTACTCTCATGACTCTTCCCAAATCTATACGAGAGTAAGAAAAAAGTTTGGATGTTCTGCCCCGTGCTTGGTGGGTTTCCTCCGGTTCCTCCGGTTTCCTCCCACAGTCCAAAGGCATGCAGATTAGGCTAATTGGTGTTCCCAAGTTACCCACAGAGTGTGTGAATCTGTGTGTGCTCTACGATGGATTAGCACACCGTCCAGGGATTCACGTTGACTCATGACTTTTTGGATTTTTAATCATTTAACTATGATACACACTCACCTAAAGGATTATTAGGAACACGGTGTTTCACCCCCTTTCGCCTTCAGAACTGCCTTAATTCTACGTGGCATTGATTCAACAAGGTGCTGAAAGCATTCTTTAGAAACGTTGGCCCATATTGGATAGCATCTTGCAGTTGATGGAGATATTGGATAGCGTCTTGCAGTTGATGGAGATATTGGATAGCGTCTTGTAGTTGATGGAGATTTTTGGGATGCACATCAATGGCACGAAGCTCCCGTTCCACCACATCCCAAAGATGCGCTACTGGGATGATACCTGGTGACTGTGGGGGCCATTTTAGTACAGTGAACTCATTGTCATGTTCAAGAAACCAATTTGAAATGATTCGAGCTTTGTTGCTCTTCTTTCAGCTTGAATCATTCTCCTCTGACCTCTAGCATCAACAAGGCATTTTCCCCCACAGGACTGCCGCATACTGGATGTTTTTCCCTTTTCACACCATTCTTTGTAAACCCTAGAAATGGTTGTGCGTGAAAATCCCAGTAATTGAGCAGATTGTGAAATACTCAGACCGGCCCGTCTGGCACCAACAACCATGCCACGCTCAAAATTGCTTAAATCACCTTTCTTTCCCATTCTGACATTCAGTTTGGAGTTCAGGAGATTGTCTTGACCAGGACCACATCCCTAAATGCATTGAAACAACTGCCATGTGATTGGTTGATTAGATAATTGCATTAATGAGAAATTGAACAGGTGTTCCTAATAATCCTTTAGGTGAGTGTATTATGCTGTTCACCTGAAACACTGTAGCCCACCCTGTACAGTAATCATAGTCTGATGCCATAAAAATGCATTAAAAAATATTAATAATACAATCTAGCATTTGATAAATACTGGAGTCTACCTACAGTATGACACAGTATGAGTGTCTGTGCATTTGTGTTATATTAATTTACTCATTTATTTTTAGCCGTTTGTTCACACATCACTTTTCAACGTGGATGTGAAGCGAGAGTTCACGTATAATGAACATACACAGAGTGCGTGTACGTGTGTGTGAGGTTACACTCCTATAGCATTATTGATTCTTACCGCTTTTCCCAGTCTTGGTTGTGTTTGTGCGCAGCTGTGGGTTGCACCTTAATTGATGAACTGGTTATATAATAGATTAATAGAAGGTCACACTTCCATTTCTGCAAAACAACACTGCACTCGTAGACTTCTTCACTGATGATCATTGACAGATTTGCGGCAGCGGTGAGAGAATTATATTATGACAGTGTGTCTGCTTAGGGATGGAAATGTTTTGAAGTGTAGAACATAAAGCCTGCATGCTTTAACATGCGGTTGAGGCATAACATCAGGTGAGCATGTGTGCATGTGCTCTTTTTTTATCACTCTATCAAAGGATATTTTTTATTCTACTTGTTGTAGGTTTCTGTTATCAGACTCCGTGCTTGATTCTTATACCTTCTTGTATCACTGTCAAAGCTGTTTTCTCTCGCGTCCTGATAATCTTTATTTTTGAATACCCCTGTTTAATTCTTTTAATTGTCGGACACACGACCTATACAAATACAGATATTCCTCGTGAAAGCGCTCAGCTATTTTCTTCGCCTGTCACCCGTCAAGGAGTCATTGAAATCATTCATACCGACTCGGAGTGTGAATTGTGTTTGCTGAAAAAGCATGCACACTACCACCTTGTGACCTTGTGTAGATGGAGCATCAGTAGGTACTGTATCTAAGCTTTGGACCGCTGTTTCGAGAAACTGGTTTGTGTGTGTGTGTGTGTGTGTGTGTGTGTGTGTGTGTGTGTGTGTGTGTGTGTGTGTAGAGAGAGAGCGAGATAAAGATCCACTATTCTGTAACATCCATCTATTTGGAAAGGAAGCATGGATATGTAGAGATTAGATTTAATAGTGGTGAAAATATCATTTTCTTGACTCGAGTATTCCCTGTGTATACAGGAATAGGCTTGTCACGGGCAGAGTGTCATAAAGGAAACTCATTTCGGTTGCCAAGAGAGCAAAAGTGGCTTTCTGGGTGAGAGGGCTGTTATTTATCTTATTACTTTAGATAAAAATTTTCACAACTGAGGCTGTCGAATAAAAACATGGGATTCCAAATCATGATATTCGTGTAACACGCTGAACCTTTTCTGTTGCACCACTTAGGAGCACAATGAATATACCGACTATTTTATTAGGAAACGCCAAAGCTATCAGATACTGTAGATGTTTCGGATCAGGAGGGAAGTACAACGGTCCAAACATACAGCCACAGCGAACTGAAAAAGCACCAGAGTGCCCCATGAAGGCAAAGAGCTGAATCCTTCTATTATTATGTTTAGTTTGCTGGCAGATGGCATTATAAATGAAATGAAGGGTAAGTCACTGCCACCTACTAGACTGGAGCAGTAAAACTGAAACGTTCACTCCTAGTCACTCCTCTGATTGGTCAAAAGTGCTGGGCCCGCCTTTAGAAGGAAATATCTCTTCATAGCTGCGATGTTCTCGGGAAGCTTAGGTCATGGCATTCATGTGGAGTTTACTTTGACAAGTACTATCTTCTAACAGAAAATAAACACTCAAAAGCAGTATTGGTAAACAAGACAAGGATCAGCGTAATAAAATAAAAATAAAAAAAAACAGTCCAAAAGAACAAAACTCAAAACCTCACAATTATACTGAGGATTATTTAAGTTTACATGCTCTGTGCAACAATAATCTAATATAATCTTTTACAATGTAACTCCCATTCAACAAGACGGTAAACCTTTTGGTGGGTGGAGTTGTGTGAATATTGTTTCCAAAGCAGGTAATGGTTTGTATTATAATGGCTACTTGTCCCATTAGACCATGAAGCCCAGACCCATCGAGCCATGCACTCCATTAGACCTGAAGGTATGCTGTCGTACTGTATTTGACCGATCTGTACCAGTAGCCGATCCTTTACGGCCTGTACTGTAAGTTGCAAAGGAGGACCTCCGTTGATCGGACTTGTTTCCACCAGCACGTCCCACAGATGATAGATTGGATCAAACTCATTGTGTTCTTCAGACTATTCATGCATGTTTTTTTGTTTTTTTTTGCAATGCAGCAAGGCACATACCGTTTCCATGACGGCGTGTACTTGATCAGCAGCAATGTTTAGGGAGGTGGTGTGTGCCAAAGTATCTACATGAACTGCAAGCTACACGGGCCGGCTTTCACTCCCTACATGCATCAGTGAGCCTTGGTCGCCCATCACCGGATGCCATTTCACTGGTTTTCCAGTCAAACTACAATACTACAATCTTTTTTGGTAGGTCCTGCTTGCTAACATTATTGAGACCCAAGGTGCTACAGTATGTCTTCACTAAATCTTAAAAACCCACAAAAATATGTAAGCACGCTTCACTTGGCCTTTTATTATCTCAGCTTGGTCAGGATCGGTTAGTTCGCTCGTATACCAAAAATGCTTTGTATGCCAAGGCAAATTCCTTGCATTAGAGTCCCCACTGCACTTACAAACATTCCAATTCGTACAAACCTTTTTCTGCGTGTGTGTCTTTTGGACCCAGGGGAGTGTGAGCTGAAATAAGCCAATCAGATATGTTTTTCCTCTGCTGTTGTTATGGAGTTAATGAACACTAGAGCCTTTGTTGGAGATCTGCCTACAGGCTCCTGAATGATGACAAATGAAAGATTAATTCATTAAATATTAGCCAACCATATTTTGGTGTAGAGTTGGTGAGAGTATTCTTTCACAGAATCAACATGTCACTCTGCCTGAATCAGAAATGTCCAGTTTATTTAGTAAGCAAAAGAAAAACATTTATTTAGCCTCTCAAAGGAGTTGATGATGGTGAATGGGTAATTCTATAGAAGCTATTCATGGATTTATTAAACTTTAGGCTGTTTTTGGTGAGATTAGGTGAAAAAAGATCAAGAGTTTGTGAAAAACTCTTGTACAACCATGTATGTGACAAATAAAATTCTTGAATCCTGAATCTTGGAAAAAATGGCATGCTGGTGTATTTGTTAAAGCCAAAGATCACCTGTGAGATTAGGTCGTTGCCCTTTTTATTCAGGAGGTAAAAAGGATGGATTTTAATTTCAAGCAAACAGTACCAGTTACAGTATCTCATTATATTTAATTAGATTATGTTATTGTTGATGGTTAAGAAAAAAAACAAAAAACAAAAATAGTGTTATTGTTTTGTCCTTGGAGTCTACGAGGTGAATTTTCAATTGTTTATTGTTTTTTTTTATGTGTCTTTTTGTGAGCTTTTTAAAAATATATTGATATATTTTATATATTGACTATAATCAAAGCTGCATTAGGGGTCGGCGATATGGACCCGAATTATAACTCTCTATTTTTACCCAATTTACTGTTTATCGCTGTGTTTCCATTGAAGTGTTCAGTTGTCATGCAAGAATTTTATTTAATTTTTTCATTAAAGCAGACTGTGTTCGATAAACAAAATGCAAAGACAGGCTTTCAATCTCAGGTTCAACAAACCTACATACTCTGAAGAAGTTCAGTTTTCCAAGGAGGTAGGCAGTGGAGCTCTCTGAGTGGACATGAGAAATAAATACACATCCTGAGGGCATGTTGAACACACTTTCTTTGGGGCAGAAGACTTTTTCAGGCGGTGAAGGCTTTGTGGCACAAAGTATAACACTGTCTTTGTATCGCAGTTTACGGTGTTGATATCGCAGTGCTGGAGAATATTTTACACATCATATTCCCGTCAGGATTTCTCGCATTTTAATTTCAACAAGGCAGCACAAGTGGGAAACGTTTGTGGAGAGCATGAAGATGAAAAAAGTGGCACGGATTCACAGAAGAACCTTGTTATGTAATACAACATCAAACTACAGCAGCAACAAATTGAATCCGTTCTAGAGGCGAGTTCTTAAGACAAAAGTTCGTATTGCAAAACGAATTTTCCCATAGGAAATAATGTGAATGCAGATAATCCGTTCCATCAACCAAAAAACATTACCAATTTCCAACACTGTAATCATATTTTTGCATATAAAAACAATGGATGCATTTAGAAAAGAAAAAAAGAGAAATATTAACTAAATAGACATTAAACCTCACTTAACCTTAATTTATGATCCCTCTTGGCACCGGCCGCTTTGAAAACGAAACCGAAAGTGGCTCCGTTTTCTTCTTGCTACCGTCCTTGCTAATATTCTTGGTGACCCATGGTGCTATGACTTCACAAAATCTTGAAAAAACACAAAAAATATGTAAACTCGCTAGGCTTCGCTAAGTTTTGATTGGCTACCGGATGCACACACAGCATGTATGCACAATGCATGTGCAACCGTAAATATACACGACTGTACGCTCATATGGTAAAAATGCTTTGTGTGCTAGAAATGCAAAATTTCATTTATAAGAGTGAAGATTTACAAGATGGAGCGTTAGAATGTCGTGGTACCAATATAAATGGTATAAACCATATAAATGGGTATATTTTGTTTTCATAATATATACAAGATATACAAGGTCTGGGTATAAAGTGATTCAGCATGAATCTTCTCTTAACACACCAGAAAGACTCAAAGGTGAACAAACCAAAAGAAATCAACAAATAAAATTTTAAAAAAGCAGGCTAAGCACAGTGGCGGTTAGTAGCGGTTAGTTCTGTACTGTATTCTCAAACCTTGAGGTTGAGGGTTTGAGTCCTGCTTTGGATCTGTATGTGTGGAGTTTTCATCTTCTCTCTGTGCTCGGTGGGTTTCCTCCCACAGTCCAAAGACATGCAGGGTAAGCAAATTGGCATTTCCAAATTGCCGATAGTGTATGAGTGTGTGTGTGTGTGTGTGTGTGTGTGTGTGTGTGTGTGTGTGTGAGCGCCGAGTCCCCGGGGAGAAGCTCCTAGCCTCCCACGACCCTGTGCAGGATAAGCAGTATAGAGATTGAGTAAGAGAGTGAATAAGAAACATACACACATTCTCTTGCTTACCACACACACAGAAACACATCTACATATCTCGGTGCCACTGAGCTGTTGATGCCTGTTCAAGCAAGAAAAACAGAAAGGGAGCAAGAAGAGACAAAGAGGTGAGGATAAAAGGTGCTGTGTGAGTGTCATTAATCAGTGCTCTGTGTAGTGGCCCATGCTGACACTCTTACTGCTCTTTTAGCAGCTTTCACCATTTTTGCAACACATCTGTCCGTATCTCACGTGACGCAGAACAGCAACATCAAAAGTCGGGAGAGAGCCAAATGATGGAGATAGCAAGAAAGTTTTCAGCCTCTGCTGAATTATGCAGAAAAGCACGGGGAGGGGCGGATGAAAGCGGGACGCGCGGACGGACAGATAGACGGACGCAACAGAAGAGAGCGCAAGCGGCTTTAAAAATCCTGATGTGACTTGATCTCTGGAGAGCCAAGGGGAAGACGCTTGCATGTTCGCCCATTAAAGATGCATGCTCTTCCCATCGCCCCTCCCTTATTTATTTATTTATTTATTTATTTATTTATTTCACCCTGTTTTCCCATTAATGGTGAGGCATGAAACGCACATACTGTGCATTTGTGTGTGTGTGTGTTTGTGTACTATTCTAGTTTGACTTAACACATATTGTTTTGCGTGTGTGTGATGAGGGACACAGAGGTGTTTACTTATTCAGAATACAGGATTGAGCTTGTTTATTCATGGCCGTGTTTGGATGTATTACAGAGAGAGCAGGTGCAAAGCATCACTTGCATGTTTGAGGAAAGACGTTGCCTTGTGCCAAGAGAGAGAGAGAGAGAGAGAGAACCAGCTACACAATTTATTTTGAAGCAAGGTGGTACAGATGTTCTCTTGCATTTTATCACTTCCATTTTAATGATAGATAGATAGATAGATAGATAGATAGATAGATAGATAGATAGATAGATAGATAGATAGATAGATAGATAGATAGATAGAGATCAAGGATGATGAGGTCATGAGAAAGAGATGGAAAGATGAGAAGACTGAGATAGGAAGCAAGGGAGGAGGACTGTGCGAGACAGGAATTTCAATGGCACTCCAATCATGCAGCCATGCTTGTTAGCCTTGGAAAAATTTGCATAGAGCGCTGGTGCATTCATTTGGCTCCCAAAGAAGATGGCGTCTGCTCTGTGCTTCTAGGTAGCTAAGCATTAACCTTCTACATTGCACTACCCGCTTTATAAGAATCTGTGCATTTTTTTTTCTTCTTCACTTGAATAAATATACACTGTGGGTGTGTTAACAATATTATCTTTCCTCACTCTAATATTTCATGTGTGGCAGCCTGGACTGGAGTGAAAGAAATATGCGGGATTCTCTCTCTCTCTCTCTCTCTCTCTCTCCTCCTATGTGTGCGTGTGTGTGTGTAAAACTGCTTTGTGACAGTGACCACTGGTAAAGCAATATACAAATAAAATTAAATTCTGTGTGTGTGTGTGTGTGTGTGTGTGTGTGTGTGTGTGTGTGTGTGTGTGTGTGTGAGTGAGAGTAGTAAGACCACCAAAATGATTTAGCAAGAAATCCCAAATATACCTGTCTCTTATTAATGTTGCTCCCGTTAATATAATCATCATAATAAATTCAATAACAGGTTTTTAGAAAGCCCGTCTCAGCCGTGTAGTTTTAGGCAAAGTTTTACTTGGGAAATGTTTGTATCTGTTTTTTCCTCCCACAAACCTACTGTATCACTGAAAAAAAAAAAAAATTAAAAAAAAGAAGAAGTCTGAATCCCAGAACCACCCCCACACACATTAAACCATTAAAATATGCTTGCTCTGATTGTTTCTGGTAGCACAGGGTCAAAGACTGTCTGGTGAAGGTGAACAGAGTTTGATCCTGCCTCTGCTTTTACTCATGTTCTAGATTTGTTCCTAACGCTTTAGATAATGACTAGTTTTCGGTTATGCTGTGGCGTTGCGGGGAATCATTAGGTGAATTATTATATTATTTTCAATATATTCGATATTATTAGAAATAAACAACAATCCAGTTGTGTCCAAACGTAGGATGTCTGTGTGTATGTGTGTGTGTATATATATATAGTATCACTCAAGTTTGGGATCAGTTTCAAATTTCTTTGTTTTTTGTTCAGTGATTTCTTTTCTACATTCTCCAACATTACTGGGGATTTCAAAACTATGAAATAATACATATAGATTTAGGTAGTTATGTAACAACAACAACAATAACAGTCAGTTGTTATTTTAAGACACAGAGGTCAGTTGTTCTGGAACAGTTTTTGCAAGAACAGAATTGTGTCAAGTGCATTTACAAAACCCATCAAGCTCCACGATGAAACTCTCATTATGGTCTCTCATGAAGACCCTTCCTAGAAAATCAAGCCTCAGAAATCACCAATTAACAAACAGCACCTCAGATTAGAGACTTTATGAAGGCTTTACAGATCATGAGTAGTAGCAGATACATCTCAATATCAACTGTTTAAAGGAGATTATTGTATATTTTGGACGCCCTTAGGATTGTTTTACACTGTAGAAAGAAAGAAAAATCAATAAAAATGGATTAGAAAATGACCCCAAACTTTTGAGCAGTAGTGTCTATACTGTGTATATACAGTACTGTGACTATACGGGATACGCGTCAGCATGTAAATTAAATCCGTTCTGAAGATGAGTTCTTAAGGCGAAAATTCGCATTGTGAAACACATTTTCCCATAGGGAATAATGTAAATACCGATAATCCGTTCCAGCCACCAAAGGAATTAACAATATTACAAATTTCCACTCTACACCTCACAATAATCATATTTTTGCATATAAAAACAAACAAAGCATTTCTGAAAGACATGTTTAAATTGCCTAAAGTTGCTACATTTAGCTTTGATGACAGCTTGGCACACTCGTGGCATTCTCTTAAATTCAGATTCACAAGGTAGTCACAATAGCCATATTAGTGCTACTAAATCTACTGTACTAATCCATATTATGGCAAGAAGCTTTGCAGTTCAAAAGAAATGACAGTTCATCGATACCTTAAATACATTACATTAGGTCAGTCAATCTGGAAAATTTTAAAAACTTTGACTGTATCCTCGAGTGCAGTCACCAAAATCATAAATCAAATGCTGTGGTGAAACTGGCTCTCATGAGGACCGTCCCAGAAAAAGGAAGGAAGACCAAGAGCTACCTTGGCTGCAGAGGATAGGTTTATTAGTGATGGAAAGTTTGAATCATGTTAGTGACTCGGTTCTTTGAATCTCGTTCATCAAAATGGACGAATCTTTTTTTGAGTCATTTAGAACTCAAAAAAAGAGCGTTCATTTCATTCTTTTAACCAGAAATAAAATCTTCAAAAAACAGACCATGAACACGTCTACATACACAAATTCTAGATATAGGTCCAGTAATTAAAATATTACAATGCTGCTAAGGACATATTATAAACAGAATGAGCGGCTCACCTCACATATCTTCTAGTCCGAGTCGTTCGTTCTTTTGAAGCTACTGCACTTCATAGCGTCTATGGGATTCACGTGACAAAATAAAACGACTCAGATCAAGGACTCAAAGGTAACGACTCATCTCTGATTCCTGTACATAAGGCTTTGCGATGCACTGCGCATTTGCGCGCTCAGTAGAAATTGAACGAATCGTTCATGAACGACCTATCACTAAAGTTTATTAGAAGATATTCAGAGAAGACTGTGAGATGTGAGTCAGGCCTTTCTGTTTGAATTGTGGTAAAGAAACCAGTACTTTGGAAGAACAACAAGCAGAAGAGACTTGCTTGGGCCAAAAAACTCAAGAAAGGGACATTAGATCAGTGGAAAACTGTCCTTTGTCCTAACAGATGGTTTATATACTGTATGTGTAGTTCCCTGGTGAGACTGTTGGTGGTCAAAATACAAGGCAGACTTAACCAACATGGCGACTACAGGATTTTGATGCGAAATGCCACCCCAGGTTTGCACTTACTGTAGTAGGGCCATCATTTGATTTCCAACAGGATATTGACCCCAAACACTACTCTAGGTTATGTAAGAGATATTTATCCAAGAAGAAGAGTAGTGAAGTGCTGCATCAGATAACCAGGTCTCCACAATCACCATCTAAATCCAGTTGTGATGGTTTCGGGCGCGTTGGACCGGAGCGAGAAGGTAAAGCTGCCAACAAGTACTCAACATCTCTGGGAACTCCCTCGACAGTGTTGGAAAACCATTCCAGGTGACGACCTCATGAGACTGACTGAGAATGTGCAACAGTGTGCAAAGCAGTCGAAAATGTAAAACAAATTGGGGGTTATTGAACACGTTTTTTTGGTGACTGCATAATATCATTCCATAAATGTTCTATCAAAACCATATAAAATAATAACCTTTTTAAAAGTAGAAGACTCATTCTTAACTCTTACGACGATGACATTTTTATGCTGAGCACTACATTTATGGGTGTTAGATGAATCCCCCTAGAGTCTTCAATTGCAACATTTTTTTCTTCTTCTGATTTCTTATTCATCAATTATTTTTTTATCCTTTATCCATTATTTTGATTTGAATCATATTTTTCCCTTTCTGTTTTGAGTCTGCTCTAATCCACAAGTTCATTCAGGTCATCAGGTTTGTGCGCGCGCGTGTGTGTGTGTGTGCTACATATTTGTGGTCCGCTTGTAAAAAAAAAAGCTGCATGTGTACATTCATGCATTCTGATCTTATACCATTGTTTCTGTTTTCATATCTCTCTCTCTCTCTCTCTCTCTCTCTCTCTCTCTCTGTACAGTAAACAGTAGTTGCAATTCATCACCTTACCCTAATTTGACAACTTTTGTTTATGTACGATTATTTGTATGGATGTTTAAATCTCTTCGTGAGTGAGAGAGAGAGAGAGAGAGAGAGAGAGAGAGAGAGAGAGAGAAATATTGCCTGCCATCTGCCAGGACCTGGGGCTGTACTTGCCCCACTGTGCTCTCTCTCTCTCTCTTTTTTTTTTTTTTTTTACAAGACATCAGACAGAAGGCATCAAGAGGTCTTTGTGCCTAAATGCAAAATTGGTGCATACCATGTTTTTTAAACGATAGAAATCGCACTGTGATCACTCACTATCATTTTATTTTCCCTTTATGTTATAGCTGCATCACGTCTTTATCGCCTGTTCATGATCGGTCTTCTGCCTTTAAGATATTTCACCTATAAAGAGCCGCTCCAACCTGAGCATTCCAGGCATTCAATACACCACACGGAGCACAAGCCTGCATTACACGAGACCTTTAACATGGGATTAAAAGTTAAACCACTTTAGATATGTGCATGAAAGCGACGCATGAAGTCGAGAAGCTAAAGCACTTGTGTAGCGCTAAGCCTCTTGAAAGATAAATACTCACTATATTCTGATTTTTTGGGGTCAGTTACAGTAGTTTCCCACTGAGTAGAAATGATGGCTCGTTTCTTGAGCACCTTTAGTTTGGATTACAGTCCAAGTGCAGAGCGGCGGACGATCCGTTTGTGAAAACGATCCCTCGTATTTTCAGAACCACTGTTTCACAATTTGACTCCTGAAAAATGCCTGTGAAATGCCATCGAGAATGTGATGACTTGATATGATATGATATGATATGATAACCGTCAGTACATTCAGTACATTCTGACATTCAGGTCAGCAGCTGACCTTTTTTTGTTTGCCATAAAACGTTTTTGCAATATCCAGTAGTGCTGAACCGAGACCTGAGTGACTGAAGCAACCCCAGATCATAACACTGCCGCTAGAGTGTTACAGTACAGTGGGCACTGTGCATCTCTCCATGTGTGTCCCTTCTTTCACTTACAAACCAGCTGCGTCAATCTGGACTCATCAGACGACAAGACCTTTTTTCGTGCTTTAGAGTCTAATCTTTTTGCATCCTAGCACATAAAAGCTTTTTTTTCTGACTAGCATAACTCAGAAGTCTGTTTTTGTATGACTTTATTATTTTCATGAACACACAGTTGTTTAGTTCCAAACCTACAGTATGAGGTCTTATTGCATTCTGCATATGGAAATGCTCTTAATTTCACTGTTAAACATCAGTGTGATTTGAATTTCACAAACATTTAAGTGATCTTATTTAAGGGTTTTTTTTCCCACCACATTTCTTCTTCATTATTATTATTATTATTATTATTATTATTATTATTATTATTATTGGCATAATGGTAAGATGGCACTGTTAACACTGTCGCCTTGCACATTCGTGGTCCGGGTTCGATTTCTGCCTGTGTGCATGTTCTAATCCTGCAGGTTTGCATGTTCTCCCCGTGCTTGGTAGATTTCCTCCAGGTACTCCAGTTTCCTCCCACAGTCCAAAGACATGCAGATTAGGCTAATTGGCGTCCACAAATTGCCCATAGTATGAAAATAAATACAGTGGTCACCATCGGCTTCCATGGTCCCTAGTTGGCCTACAAAGGTTCCTTGATGTATGGAGATTTGTTGATGTTGTTGTTTTTGGATGTTTGTTATGTCTGTTTGGTGTATCTACAGTATAAACAAATATAAATACACGTTTACATTGTATAGGAATCTGAAACCTGGTCAGATCAAAAGATTAAATACATTTTTTTTTATTGTCTGGGGGAATGTAATCTGTGCGACGTTGATTGACATGCCATGATTATTGGTGGCAGAAGGGATGATTTGACTATTTACACTTATGTGCTGAGCAGAAAAAAAAAATCCTCCGAACGTACAACTTGTCAAACCTTGAGGAGTATAGACTATAACCGCATAAGATCATATCGATTTACAAGATCGCTCCTGACAGCCAGGGATGAGAATCTGAAACTGAAGTGGGCATGGGCTCACTGAAAGTAGACGGGCGAAGGCATCTTTCCAACTTCGACTGCTCAGCTTCGGTGATTCTGTCCCCATTATGTATTTCCAAATCTCATATTGAATCCCAGCTACAACGCGCATGACATAAATGATTATGATTTAATTATTCAAATATTATGATTTGAAGTATTTTAAGTAAATAATTGTACAAGACGAAATGCACACACAAATAAGTTAGAACATGACAGGATATGTTCCATGAGTGTCATCAGCATAGAACAGTGTACTGTAGACCGTCTGAGAAATTCATTTTAATCCTACGTATTATAAGTGCATTCAGACACTAATAGAAGGAGTGGCTTAACAGTACATGCACTGCAGATGTTTCGTCAGTATTCGTTTTTGGATTTCTATCATTTTGTGCGTCTTATGTCTACGACAAGATGGTAGAGATGAGCCCAAGCGGAGATAAGGAGAGAAGAACACGAGTAACGAGTGGTAAAAGGACACAAAGAGGGCTTGGGGGCAGAGGATGTATAAATAAAAAAATAATAAATAAATAAATAAATAAATAAAGAGTAGACACTTAAGAATAAGGGACAGAAGAAAACTGCATATTTGTGTGAAGAGGAGAAAAACAACGTCAGTGCGCATGCAGCCAAAACAGCACATTTTAATGGGAGTGAGTGAGGTGTGTAGAATGGAGGGAGAGTGCTAGGAAAGAGGATGGAACCCTTAATGGAGGCATTTTAGCTTCACTAATTTTAGGGCCTTTTAACACTCTATGTCTTCTCTCTCTCTCTCTCTCTCTCTCTCTCTCTCTCTCTCTGTGTGTGTGTGTATCTCCAGTTAATTTAATGAAGCATTGCCTGATTGCTTTTAGCATTAATAATCCAGTACAGATTGATGTAAATAATGAATGCACCTCTCTCTCTCTTTCTCTCTCTCTCTGTATGGGAGGGAGGCGGGGGGGGGGGCTAATTCTGCATACCATTCTAAAACAATGGAACACTGTAGTAAGGAAGAAAGGAAGTCACGAGTAAACTGCAAAATTTCTTCTAATTCAATAGAATCTATTTAAACATATTTCTTTAATAAAAAAAAGAACATAAATGTAAAAAAATATTATTTTCACCTGTAACAAGATTGTTTTTTTGTTTGTTTTTTTTCAGTGCAGAAGGCAAAGTGTGTGAGTTCTTAAGGTCTGCAGTCTATTACATTAATACCGGGGACCTCTTGCAAAATGATAATTAAATTAGACGACGGCAACAGATGGCTAAAGCCGCATGGCTTTCAGTGGTACAGTGTGTAATCTACTGTGAAGATCGTCCTCCATTTTGTCACTGATATACGTATCTTAACGTACCTTTGGGAGTGATAGTAACTATTTTTGCTGCTGCTGCCGCCGCTGAGTGTGTGTGTGTGTGTGTGTGTGTGTGTGTGTGTTCGAGGCTGTGTATGTGTGTATGTGAGAGAGAGAGAGAGAGAGTGTCAGTTACGGCGCTGCTGATCGATCTGCTCTGCTCTTAGCCTTCAGGAGTCAGCCCCAAGGGTACGTGTGTGTGTTCTCAGCCTATTAAACAATTAAACACACACGAGGTACTCACCTCTACCCCCTCGCTCTCTCTTTCTCACCCACACACTCGCACTTCTCTCCCATCAGTACCTATAATATATTGGCCAAACAATGTGAACATCGGTGAGAACACACACACACACTCACTCACACACATACGCACACACTCCCAGATCAGCCATGATATTAAAACCACCTGGCTGATATCGTCGAGGCCCCTGGTGCCACCGAAACAGCCCTGACCCACTGTAGCATGCACTCCACAAAATCACTTAAGATGTGCAGTGATACCCGGCACCCGGACAAGATCCTTTTAGTCCTAATTTGAAAGAGGTCTCTGTGGATTGGACCTGTTTGACCAGGACATCCCACCGATGCTCAATCAGGGGAATTTGTTGGCAAAGTCAACACCTTGCTGAGGAACTCGTGGTTCCTCAAACAATGCCTGAACAATGCTTGCAGTGTGGAAGGGTCGCATTATCCTGCTGAAAGTGGCCCTGCCGTTAGGGAATACCGCCGCCATTAAGGGGTGTGCTCGGTCTGCAGTTTGTCAAAGAAACACCAGGACAAGGTTTCCCAGCAGAACATTGGTTCTGTCATCTTGCCTTCTTCCCATAGCGCATCCTGATCCTGATTTTTTTGTTCCCAGGTAAGTGATGTACGTGTATCCAGCTGTCTCCATATTGTAAAAGAAAATGTCATTTGTCAGGCCAGGCCCTCTTCCATTGCCCCATGTGCTCTAATTCTTTTAGCAATTTGTGCCCTAGAAGTGGGTGGTGTAGTGGTTAGCACTGTTGCCTTGCACCTTCAGGGTCCGGGTTCAATTCCTGTCTCCGTATGCATGGAGTTTGCATGTTCTCCCTGTGCTTAGTGGGTTTCCTCCGGTTTTCAAAAGTGCAAAAACCTGCAGATTAGGATAATTGGCATTCCCAAATTGTCCATAGAGTATGAATGAGTGTGTGTGTGTGTGTGTTTCCTGCATTGGATTGGCATCCTGTCCATGGTGTACCCTGCCACGTCTCCTGGAATAGGCTCCAGGCCCCCCTGCGACCCAGGATAAAGCGGTATAAATGATGAGTGAGTGCTGTAGATGCTCTTCTGTTGGCTTGGACCAGATACTGTAGACTAGCTTTTGCTTGTTCATCAACAGCGGCGACACAGTGGCGCAGTGCTTAGCACTGTCGCCTTGCATCTCAATGGTCCAGGTTCAGTTCCCTCCTTGGGGTCTGTGTGCATGTTCTCTGCGTACTTGGTGGGTTTTCTCAGGGTACTTTGGTTCCCTCCCACAGTCCAAAGACGTGCAGGCTTAGCCTAATTGGCGTTCTCAAATGGTGTGTGAATGTCCTGCCACAATGGTTATACAATGGTCACCATTCTCCTCCATAGCTAACTAGTTGGACTAAATAGACAGACGGACGGCATCAATGACCCTCGGGTGCCCATGACCCTGTAGTTGGTTCACCAGTTGACCTTCTTTGGACTAGTTTTGGTAGGAAGACATGGCACTTCACAAGACATGGCATTTTGGAAATGACCCAGTCTTCTAGATAATAAAAATTTGGCTTTTGTCAGAGTTGCTTATTGTATATCTTGTGGTATCTGCCTGTCTGGCCTGAATCTGGGAGAGAGAGAGAGAGAGAGAGAGAGAGCACATTAATAGCTACATTTGTCTGTGGTTGCAGGCAGTCATGTAAAGACAGCTCGAGACACCACTCTCCCACTTAACTACCCTCCATACTTACCACCACCACCATCAGACTGTTTCTCTGTCCCTCTATATACAGTAATGCCACTTCTGCAACCTCGGCAGTTTTACTCCAGTTTGAGTACTTGATCAGATACACATCAAGCACATGAATGTTTCATTAACAAACAGGACTGCTGAGTACGGGCTGCCACTTACAGCTGACCCATTATGTCTGGATGGGTTAAAAGGAGTTGTAAAGCTTCGGTGGACAGTTCATCAAGAAGCATAAGAAACATTAGAAGGGTTTTAAAAGGTGAATCGGAGCTCCAGGATACACATACTATATGGTCAACACGCTTGCGGCACAATTCTGTATCAATTGTGTCTCTTTTTTTTAATGGCCATACATATAAATATACATGTAATACTGTATGTGTGAGAAACTGGTTTGAACTACATTGTAGTGTGTGTGTGTGTGTGTGTGTGTGTGTGTGTGTGAGAGAGAGAGAGTAGTTCTTTGTAAATGCCTGTTACTTGAGTCTGGGTCATTGTCAAGGGCTTGTGTGTTATTGTACCTCTGCGTGTGTCAGAGCACGTGTGCCTTTGTGGTCTTGTCAGTGTGCGTGTCTCAGCCACAATAGTGGTGATTATGTTGGTTCTCGGGGTCCAAGTGAGCGGGTGTGTATGCATGAATGGGAGGTGCAGCAGTCAAACAATAATAGAATCACAGGCCTTTGTGTATGTAAAACAGGGGGCAGGGCAGTGTCAGCTGTTATCAAGTACTTATCCCCCAAACAGACCATAGTATAAACACACCGAAAGCGAGAGAGAGAAAAAAAAAGAGCAAAATTCTTTAAATCATTAACTCGAAAAAAAAAATCTTTAAATGACACACACATTCACATGCGACCCAAAGTGTAAAAATGATCCTATATGAATATATTTATAGATTTACATTAGTGGGATCCTTCCCAGATTTAAGAACTGCTGCTCCCCCACACCCACTTACTCACTCTCACTCATTCTCTATACCATTATGCACAATGAAGAGCGTGGCAGGAGGCCTGGCGCGTATCCCACGGGACTCGGGCATAGTTCATACACCCTGGAGTGTGCCAATCCATTACAGGGCACACAAACACACACACACACATTATGGCCAATTTGGATCTCTTTGGACTATGGAAGGAAACCAGAGCACCCTAAGGAAACCCACCATGCACAGGGAGAATGTGCAAACTTCACGCGCATAAAAAGAGGCGGCAGAAGTAGTATAGAGCGATGTGATATTTAATAGAAAAGACTCTTTCATTAATGTATACAGGGTTGCGGGGGGTCTGGAGCCTATACCAGGGCACGGGGCGAGGGACACCCTAGATAGGGTGCCAATCCAACACAGGGCACACACACACACACTAACACACTCATTCACACACTAAGAGCAAGTTGGGAACACCAGGTAATCTTATCTGTATGTCTTTGGACTGTGGGAGGAAACCAAAGATACCCGGAGGAATCCCACCAAACACGATGGAATCGAACCTGGCTGGGAATCGAACCCGGACGCTGGAGGTGAGATTACTAGAATTGGGTTAAGAACTGTCAAAATCATTAAGTAAACCTGGACGGATAATGGTAACAGAAACCATAAAGTGATTGGAGATCACTTAAACACTTGATGAAGTTGCGTCATAAAAGATCAACAGTAGAAATGACAGCAGTGTGAATTATAGTGAGTAATTGTGTGATGTAGTGGATTTTTATTCATCATTTCTACCATACACAGCTGTTACATTGAAATGAAACACCAATCTCGCAGGGCCATGGTGCGACACAAAACCACAAAATATGAGATTGCGCATAACCAAAATGAACGACAGCCAGGACTGCATAAAGTGTCCAAGTATATAGTGTGGTATGTTGGTTACAGTATTTTTAGGAGCGGTTTAAGAGAAAAAAAATGTTCAAAACTTTGCAAAGGGAATGGAATGCGAGTGTGTGTTTGTGTGTGGCTTGGTGTAAGTTCAGCCCCTGGATTTAGAGGAGTCGGACTGCTTGTGGGAAGAAACCGTTACACAGTCTGGCTTTGATGGCCTGAACGCTTCAGTACCTTTTTCCAGACAGCGGGAAGTTGAAGAGTTTGTGTGAGGGGTGCATGTGGTCATGCACAATGCTGGCAGCTTTGCACACGCAGGCAGGGTGCGGTGTAAGAGTCTTTACAGTCTAAAACAGTGCAGTTCTCAAACCAGGCAGTGAAGCTCATGATGCTCTCGCTAGTCCCTCTGTACAATGTGGTGAGGGGGAGGAGGAGGAGGGGTGGGAGACGGGCTTTTCTTAACTTTCTCAGAAAGTAGAGAAATTGCTGGAGTTCATTGCTGTGGAACTAGGGAGGTTAAGGATACCCACCTGGTGAACACCACAGAATTCTTGAGGAAATACTGTACTTGCTCTTATAGTCTTAGGACTTAAATTGGCACAAATAGTTTCATACCCAAGTCTCCATCAGCGAACATCAATAACCTGGATGTCATCACTCATCTTTCATACCGCTTTATCCTGTATTCAGGGACATGGGGGCTTGGAGCCAATTCCAGGAGACTAAGGGCATAAGGCGAGGTACCCCCTGGACAGGGTGCCAATCCATCGCAGGGCACACACACATATACACTCACTCACACACTCATTCACACACTACGGGCAATTTGGGAACGCCAGTTAATGTCTTTGGACTGTGGGAGGAAACCGGAGTCCTCAGAGGAAACCCACCAAGCACGGGGAGAACATGCAAACTCCATGCACAAAGAGACGGGAATCAAACTTGGCCGGGAATCGAACCCGGACCCTGGAGGTGCAAGGCGACTCTGTATTTCATGTTAATTTGAATTAATTTACTGTCATACATTAGTATTTCTCCCCTTAGTGCACACAGTTATAGACTATCCAGTATAACCCAAATGCAGATAAGGTCCCATTTGAGTATGGCTCTGCTCAAAGTTTCTTCCTCATGTTGTCTCAGGGAGTTTTCTCTTTCCCCTGTCGCCTCTGGCTTCCTCATTAGGAATAAACATAAACAAATAAATCTGAATTCTACTTCAATTTGCTAGAGAGCATAAAAACCGGACTTTCAAACAATAGAAAAATGGAAGAATTTGATGAGACCAGACTGACCCCATTCCAGAGCAGTTGGCATGTCAGGGTAAGAGGGGAAACACATGAAGCGATGCACACATCATGCACTGCACAAGCGTCTGGAGGCAGCGTTATGATCTGGGGTTGCTTCAGTTGCTCAGGTCCAGACTCAGCAACGTTATGTGGCAAAGAAATGAAGTCAGCTGACCACCTGAATGTACTGACTGACCAGATTGTCACATCTATGGAGTTTCTTCAGGTTGATTGCAGGGGGACAATGCCAAAATGTATCAGGCTCGATTAATGCCAGAGTCGTTATTTTCATACATTAATTGACTTTAATCCCATTGAACGTCTTCAGGATGTGCTAGGAGAGATTGTATGGAGCGGTTTGTCTCTAATACGGGATGTTGCTCAAAAGGTTGGGATGCACAGAAATTATTAATGGATTTATTAATTGTGACGATATTTATGAAGAGTCTCATATAAACCCCAAGACTCATCAAGACAATATGGAAGTGATGAAGTATTGTGAAATCTTATTAAAGTAGCTTTTAGCTCCTTTTCTCTCTCTCTCTCTCTCGCTCTCTTACTGTATGGATGATAAATGTTTCACTTTGTCTTGTCATCAATAATGCAGTTTTTTTAAGTGCTGCTGTGGGACCTACCAGTCTCTTCATTTACCTTGTTGTCTTTTTTTTCTTCTTTACCTGTATTTTTCTGTTGCTCTTAGCCTCAGGTTAAATCAAATCTTGGAGAAACAGAGGAAAGCACTTAAAGCTCATTGTTTTAGTAAAGGGATCACCTGTGGAAACAAGATGTGTGGGTGCGTTTCCTATCAGGCAGACAGGGAAACCGTAATCATACTGTACATTAACTGTTGCTCCGGGGTGGAATGTACACAACATTTAGAAAAATCAATCATTTAAAACTTCTATGTATGCTTTTTTTATTCTAAATGAAATATTTGTCTATTATGTTTAATAGTAGAAATAGTTAAAAGGTGAATAGTTTAAGCTGATCAGCATCTGGCACATACAGTAACTGGACATTCTTCTGCAACTTAACTGAACATAATATTTTGATTGACTTTATGGCACATGGTTCAGTTTTTACAGTGCACATACCATACCATACCATTTTTCCTTTTAGAGTAAGTCATGATGAGCTTTCATGTGTGTGTAGTGAGGATAGTGGCGGCTTGTAGGTTCATTACGGTTGTTTGTGTGACTTAATCTGGCACATAACTGCTCATAACTTCACTTTTTCTCAGCATTTTGATTGAATTTATGATGCATGTTTTAAATGTATTTTAATATACAGACAAAACATAATTTTGGAATTTAAAATGTATAAATAATTATAGTAATTGATACCAAAATCGGTGTCCCATATGACCTGCGAAAATTGTTGATTAAATAAAATTTTGCAATCCATGAAACATTAAGGATTTTTTCCTAAAAATTGGGAATTTGCGTTTATTTACGTTGATTTATATAGATAGCAATGGTTTCAGCCATAACATGTTATTGGTGCTAAAAAAAAAGTGTCTCACCTAGGTGAAAAAATTATTTTCAGGATCATATAACATCATTTTTCATAATACGTAATGCCTCTTGTCTCCCGATCCATGCATACACATTTATATTTTTATCGGATAAAAAGAAACACATTTGCTTAATACAATTTCATGCCCTTTTATGTAGTGTCTGTAATCTTTTCTTAATTCAAATCTTTCAACGATCTTAATCATCATTCAGATGAAACTTGGTCAATTTCGATTTCACATGGAAAGTGAAAACGTATGCAAAAAATGGTTTAGATATTGCGGCATGAATTGGTTTGAATTGTTTACGGACACTACAGATTTCTTTTGGGGGGAAATCCTGATATCCTTAATTTCATTTAATCAACCATTTTTACAGGTCATATGCTTCTAGAATCTTACACCAGTTTCGATATCAATGCTCAAAGAAATATGAATAATTTGCATGTTAAATTATTATTGTTGCGAAGCGAGACAGTAGACCCATGACAAATGGACATTTTGTAGGCTCATATAAAGACATCTCTCCAAAACTTGAATATTTTTAGGCGAGCAACATTGGTCACTTCACTGTCGCATCAACTTCTTTTCGGCACACACATTTTCTGTATTACAGAATACGCACAAAATACAAAAATTAAATCAGCACCAAATTTTGTGTTTCGGCCGTTTATTATGCATTTTCCGATGGTACTGTATATTGCTGTGCAAAATCAAATTCAAGTAACAATAGGAATTAGAGACACTCTGAAACATCTGGAGCAGATGTGTCCAGTCTTATCCAAGGGGGTCGACATGGCTGCAGGATTTCATTCCATTCAAGCAGGAGCCACATGATGTCCAAGATCATCTGATCAAGCAGGTTCTCTTATTTGCATAAAATTAAAACTTACAGCCACACAGATGAAATGCGACACCTTTGACAGGAAAAGTGAAATAAAAAGTACAACTTACAGCATATTTAGCCTATTCCCTTTTGTAAATTATAATACATAATTGGAGAAAAACCAATGGAGAAAGGTTGACAGAGTAGTGAAGGAGAGAAAAGGCAGATAGAAATAGGAAGAAATGAAGAAAGTGGAATTATGGGAAATGAGGAAAGAGGAAGGTGATTTCCTAATTGAGAAGGGCAGGTGACTGACAGTAATCAGCTAATCAGTTTAGAGCTGTAATGTGCTCTTTAAACCAGGACAATACCTCACTTTGTGTACGTGTGTGTCTGTACATGAGCGTGTGCATGTGTGTGTGTGTGTGTGTGTGTGTGTGTGCTGGTGAAGCATATGCTCTTTGTCAATGTAAAGTGCACTATGAGTAGAGGGCTATAGGCAGCATGAGACAGTCTTCTTTGTATCACTGTCACTCACAGACACACACACACAGACATTGACATACTTCAGCTTGACACATATCTGGCCATCTGTCCCTTTCTTTTAGCCTTTCCCTGAGTGTGTTTTTCTGTGTCTGAGTGTCTGCATTCTGGCCTCCCTCACATCAAATCTAAGGATGGCATATAAAACTTGGCCTCCAGCCTAGCCTAGCCTGATCGTCTCTCTCTCTCTCTCTCTCTCACTCTCTCTGTCGTGCTCTCTCTCTCTCTCTCTCTCTCTCTCTCTCTCTCTCTGGGTGAGTGTGTGCCTGGTAGTGGCTGCTGCCACACTACCTAATTGGCTCTGTCACTGTCTGTTACGTCCAGAGCAGATCGAGGGAGCAAAATGGGGGTCATGGAGTCTCTCTTCTGAATGCTCTGGAAATCGCGTGGTTTAATTCGGTCAGGTTAAAGGGCGAAAAGAAAATGGAGCGTGTCAACTACTATGTTGAAACGTGAAATCTTTTATATAACAACAAATGGTGTAAACTGAGTTGTAATACAATACACACACACACACACATGGACACACTTACACACAGACAAGCAGGTCCCACCCAGCATCCTCATATTCTATTAAGCGTGTGTGCATACACACACACACACACACACACACACACACACACACACACACGCACACACACGCACACACAAACGCACACACACACACACATGCAGACACATACACCTTTTTCCAGGGAGGCAGCCTGTGAGTTCTGCCAGCTCTCTATGTAATCCCTCAGACAAATTACAAGCTCTTCTCCTCCCACTTCTCCTCCCTCCTTTTGTGCAGCCGCTTTCTTCTTCCAGCAGCAATTGGATTTGGATAAGATGGTTTTCCCCTCTTTCTCTTCTATTCGTTCTTCATTTGGCTAAAGATGGGTCTGCTGGAGGAGATTACAGTTAACAGTGGAGAGAAATCGCATTAACGCAAAATGTCTTCACTAAACCGCACTACCCCCCTCTTGTTTTTTGCTTTATGTTCATTAATGCTCGGACCAAAAGGGGAACAAAGATGAGAACAATCCTCTTGTAATGGCACACAAAAGATATTAGACAGGGCAAAGAGCGCTCTTACCTCCTCACCTCCATATAAGAAATATAAAATTAAAGAGGAAACTGGAATTAGCATTAGTGCTTCCATCTGCATTAGAATATTTAAATGGATGGTTAGTTTCTAGTACGAGTGTAATGCAATTCATCTATCTATCTATCTATCTATCTATCTATCTATCTATCTATCTATCTATCTATCTATCTATATCTATATATATATATATATATATAGATAGATATATAGATTTTTTTTCCTGAGCCCCATACCACAGAAAACCTTGGAAATCACTGGAAAAACTCAGAGATGGAAATGCAGCACTGTCAATACGGTCTAAGAATTCTGCCTCTGACAGTTCTACTTCACAGGAGCCTGCAGTGCATGAAAGGAAAAACCTCCCGCTCCTGCAACATTTTTTTCCCTTTTGCTCCATCCCGTGGAATCCCCGTTCTGATGGAATGATCGTGTGCCGTCTTAATTATACGTATTTTTATTTGTTTTTTTTTGTTTTTTTTTCGATTTGAAATATTATAGTTAAATTCGGTTACATCTCTAGTGCTGTGTGCCACTCCCACATCCTGCACAGTATACACTCTTCATATGCCTAAACATTAACATGGCTTATCACCTAATCATACAGTATATCGACCCCCTCCATGTCTTTTCTTTTTTCATACAGTATTTTGCATCCAAAGAGCCGGACTTTCTTGCATTTTTCATGTCGTCTTGAGCAACGGTTCTCAAATCTTCCTGAAGGACTTTTTCGTGGCAAGTTTTTGTCTCATTTTCACCTGAGCAGTTTCAGAGGAATGTTTTTTTTTATTGTTAAGCCTCACAGTGACCCGTGTATCATTAAAGCATAAGAACCACCTAATTTAAGGCATGAACCAGTAAAAAAAAAAAAAAACAGGTTATTAGTATACTGGTGATGCTGGTCGGGACAGACGAGCGGGAAATGAGGTCGCTGCTGAGGTTATTACATGAGTAACAATTTTTTAAGTTGTATCTTTAGACTGTCGCAGTAAAACATTTGTCCCCATTTCTTTAATTTACTCTTTATAATTTAATTAAATTTAATGTACTATTAAGAAAGGAGGGGTTTTGTAAGACTGTTTCATAATACTGTACATTTCTGCACAATACTGTGTACTGTATATACACATAATAATTTATACAATCAATTCAACCACAGCATCTTTCATCTTTGTATCATTACAAATCATGCTTATTTAAGTGGCAAAAATAAATTAATAATAATAATAATAATAATAATAATAATTAACCCAACAATAAATTCCAAACTATGCAGTTTCTTGAATAACTACTAGAAGCTGTCTCAAAAAAGTCGATCCCCATCCAGACCCATGTTAAAGTGCCCGAATTACAACATTAGAAAACATGTTTACAGCCTGGTACAGAGCTGAATTCTTTACTATATGATCTGTGAATTTATCCATACTTAGGGGTGTGGTTGATTTGAATGGACCTGTCTGTTATGCGTAACTTTGGCTACCCAGCTAACTGGAATTGTTGTAGTTTAACTCAACACAAGAAATGTAGCAGTTTACACAGGACGACATGTAGTGTGTGGATGACGATGTTCAGTCAAATGCAAAGTAACTTATACAGTAAATTCATCTAAAATATAACATAGCATATGCTTCTAATATAGCATATAAATTAATGTTAGCAACATTACCAAATGCTAAGCTAGCTAGCTTGTGGTCATTGAGGTAAGTAGGTGTGTGCCAACCAACAGCAAGGCACACTTACAGTAGCACTGCCCATATTCCCATGTATGAACTAACCAGCGTTAAGGAGGAGCTTATACAGTTGACTCTTCAAACCACTCTTTCAGAAAACCTATGGGTTTATATTAGGGGTGTCAATATTAACGCACGCGATTAATCTAGAATTAGTTTTTTATGCAAAAATTTATCCTATGACAAAGTTTGACCTTAATGGCTTCCCATAATCACAGCTCGGTTACCCAACTGTGCGTGATCATGGCACGTTTTTAAATAAAGATGAAAATAAGATGAGTAAGGAAACGTCACCAGGTCACCAGGTGTGCAGAATGGCAAGTTTCTTGTTTCTTTATAAAAAACGTCTAGATGGAAGTTTGGATGAAACTAAAGATGTCACAAGGAGAACAATTTTTTTTACAAGAATACATTAAGTGTAAGTCTTGGGAGTGGTGGCTCACGAGGCTAAGGCTCTAGATTGTTGATTTAAGGTTCTGAGGATGTGGATTCGAGCCATGTCGTCGATGGGTTGCCACACCCAGTACTATTCAACAACTGGCCAACAGTTTTTACCCAACAGACTATTTCCTGTTACTTATTACAGACTGTGCATATTGCATATAGTCATTAATACCGGAATTCCCAAACTCTACCCTAATAAGTAATTATTTTGATTATTAT
>QMIH01000350.1:477218-488836 GCA_003987875.1 Clarias batrachus | reverse complement strand
AACTCTTGCCGAATTATTGCGTGCTCTGGTCTGTAATCTCGTGCTTTTTGTCAAAGTTTATATCTGTTTTCATGTTGTCGAACCTTTTGCCCTCTAGGATTACGTGTTTGTCTCTCGGAATAAACTTGCCTGCTACGCTGACTGATCCACCGGCTTTGATCTTTTGCTTCCGCTTTCGACTACGGCTCTGTCTGATTCTCCCGAATCTCTCCTCGTTTGGAATACAGGTGTGTGCTTTCCGAACTTAGCTGTTCATTATCTGTGTGCAACCCTGACTGCCTTTCGCGGCGGCTCTCGCTCATCRTGCCTAAAACGGCAAGCGCTCTGCGCCCTTTGATCTCACGCGGCCGCCCTCACTCTGCGCGTTGTGTGCGCTCTGAACTCCGGATCTGCATTACCTCTGCCCACAGCCACTACTACATATCCCTAACTGCATATTGACTGATTAAAGTATATTTTGCTCTATTTTTCCTGCATCTGCTTATTCATCATACTCATTAAAGACAGTTAACGCTATCTGATCTGTTGTGTCTGCTTTTGGGTCCTCCAGTCTGCCCGTTTCCGGCACCCCGTGACACATAATGCACATTTACACACTATTTATAAAGGCTCTCATCTCTCAAAGGCCTTATCAGGAGCTTCTTCTCCATTTTGGGTTCTGCAGAAAGAGAAACAAATAAACATCTCACGATTCAGGGATAACAGAGACATTAATGCTCATGTTAAAATTACAACAAATCCAGTATATGAAGATTACTTTATCATCTGTCTGCAGTTTCATAGCCTGCAATCATGAATATAAACATTACTAATATTATACTAATACAAAGATATTAATAATTAAACTTAGGCCAAGGATTTACATACACTTCTGCTTAACACTTTGTATGTAGCCAAACATTTCCTGTGTTAAGTCAATTACCCGTTTCTCCTTACAGAACTGATGGAACTCAGTTTACACTAGGTTTAGAGAATCTATTCTATAATTTAAACTATGTACTTAATTTCAACTAAAACCATGAACTTTACCTTATGCAGATAAAAATAAAATAATAAGAATATTGCAATGATGCCTCATTCTAGCCGCTGGTATACTGTAACTCTCTAACTCTCTCTATCATCCACAAACTCTCTATGGAATTCAGGAAAAGGTTCACGATGGACACTCCAATATTTGCATTTTATTCTCTTCAACCCATTCTTTTTTATATACAATTTGAAAGGTTTGTTTAAGATGACTAGTGTGTGTGTGTGTGTGTGTGTGTGTGTGTGTGTGTGTGTGTGTATGGTAACATCACTAGGGCATTTATCTATACTGTATGTATCACGCCATATCACTGGTGTTCTAAGAACTGAGCATCGGTCACAGGTATGTTATTTGTATGCCAGTAACCTTGCTACGTGGTGATTTTGAATGCCTCCTTAAACTTTCATTGATTCATTTATTTTTTACAGGTATAATCTTAAACAACCTATTTGACCACTATTTACATGTTGAAGTAATTGAACTTGCTCACTTTTTATTTTACTGTCAAATTTGACCTCAAACTTTTTCTAATTGTTCCAATCAGATATTTTATCTCCTAAGAAAATATTGGTTGTAGCCAAATGTGGGCCTTGCTTCTGATTGGTCAAGTGGCAAATCTTCACCAATAGTCTCAAACAAACAATCTAAGGATTGTGGACAGGACCTGTCTATCGAGCATCTGAATTTGTGATTACAGTGTGTATGAATGTCAGTAAATCATCAGCAAATTGCAGCTCCAAGTGATTTATACTAAAAAGCGGGATGGAGTAATTAAACTAAGTGTAGCTTAGGCTTAGCCTAATCCATAGATTGTTTTTTTTTCTGTTATAATTTACTGTGTTGTCTGTGAAGCTGTATGCTGGATTTGGAATCTTAAGGATAAAGGCTACTTTTCGGCAGTTGATGGCTTTAAGAGCTTATCACATATTATACAGTGATTAGGTTATGTTTATAGCAATTTATTACAATAGCATGTATCAAGGGTTAAGGGTAATAGTGTATTATAATAAACAAAATCCAGAGTTTCTTTTTGTGCAGAAATCTATGTAGGATATAAACAAGTTTGAACACAGTATTCTGCTGAACAGTACATATAAAGTGTGTTGCGTATGTTTGTATTGAGTATGCCCTTATGGGAAAAAATGTAAGGAGCTTGTTAATTCACTACTGACTTGTCTGACCTGTCAGGCAAATATCTACAGTATGTACTAACCTCTTACTAGGATTCTGAAATTATTATTATTTTTTAATATAATGTCACAGTAGTTCTTCATAAGCTGAAATGTTGTGACTCTAATGCATAATGTATGTATGACTATTTGATCTCAAACATGTGGCCAGAGAAAACTTACCATTTTTGACATGCATTATAAGAGTTTTTATACTTTTGTGCCTCACAGTCCATATTAGAAGTGTCTTGTGAAGAATTTGGAGTTTTTCAGAGGTTAGAGCAAAATGATTCCACATGAGTTAAGAATACCAGAGACATTAATATCGGAGACATTTTTAAGAGATGTTTTGCATAACTTTGTTATTCTTTTGCGGCATTGACTTTCAAATGTGGTAACTTGAATACTAGGGGTAGCCTTCCATAAACTTCCAGCAAATTCCTTTTTGATGGAATTGTTGGCCATTCCTCCAGAGAACTGGTGTAACTCGATTAGATTTGTGAGTCTCTGTGCTCAGACACACTTTTCCACAAATTCTTTATGAAGCATTCAGGTCAGTGTTCATTATGGCCACAACAATATTTTCATCTTGTTGTCTTTAAGCCATTCATTTGATTAAAACTTTGCTTAGTTTAGTTTAGGTGGGACTCTGCTGGACGACTTGATGAGTTTCTAATGTAATCTTTCTGGCTAATGTTTTGAGGTTTTGCTTCAGTTGTACTAAACAGTCCATCTTACAAATGATACCATTTATTTCTTATGGTGCACAACCATACCTCTATGACATGATGCTGCCACCTTCATCCAACCCAGTTGGTACAGTATAGTGTTTCTTAAATTCATTCCTAATCCCTTTTCCTCCATACTGTACATAGCATTGATCATTATGGCCAGTTAAATCTTTGTTCTCCTTTGCTCTGGTGATCAATGAAAAACTTCAGTGTGGCTTTTTATGCTAGTCTTCAGGTAGGGGCTTCTTCCTTGGTGACAGTCTTGCATGCCCTGGTTATGCCAGAATCTCTGAATGTTTTTGGTGTCTAATGTGACGTTGGACTATGGGTCGGATGTGTTTATCTGGTGCGTCCCATGGATGCTTGATCGGATTGGGATCTGGGGAGTTTGGAGGCTGGCATTGACTTTTTTCAGCAATTTGTCTTGCATTGGTTTTTCTGTGGGATTCGACTGGACTGGGTGTCCTTTTGTCCCCGCAGGCATAAATGAGCTTTGGCTGCCCTTTTTACCAGTTCACAGGTATATGATGCAAATCAATGTTACTTTTATGTGGTTAATGTTATAATGTTAATGTTATAACTGACCTGTCAGGCTCGGGTCTTGAACCCGGGTCTCCGGGGTGAGGATTTTACCACTGAGCCACGGAGGGGATAGGGTTGGACCCAACTGAAACACACTCAAGGCAGAAAGTCTCAGGCAAGGTAGATTTATTTTTAAAGATATGAAAAAATTCATAGGCAGCTTGTCATCAACAAAAGTTCTTCTCACTTTGAGGAATTAAATAAAAGAATTGACAAAATAATAAACTCTTAAATGAAAGCCTCCACAAGGGGAGAAAACAATCAGGTAATGAGCAACAAAAGCAAAAAAGGACTGAGGAACTTACAACAGGAAACAYGAMGTCATAACCAGAAGTTCARCAGGAGACACAGAGGAGGGACTCAAAAACCGAGTGAATAAGAGGGGAGAAAATGAACGGCTTAAATACACTGGGGGAAACAAGACACAGGTGATCTGAATAACTAATGAGAAAAACTTAGGCTAAGGGGAACACAAATGACCTCTAGAGGCTAGGGGGCAAACTACAGGAGGAGCAAAAAGGCTGACATGACCCACTAGAATTCTTAAATGGCAAAAACAATATAGAGTTCAGTGAGTGCATATATTGTAAGGGTTATATAAGACTTGTATTCTGAGCATAAGTCTATTAAACTGAATAAAGCTGCCTGAATCGAGCCTGGCCAGGGATCGAACCCGGACCCTGGCGGTGCAAGGCGACAGTGCTAACCACTACACCACCGTGCCACCTTAGTCTTAGAACTATTGACTGTAATATTCTTTATGATCTTCCACTTTCCTTGTATTTGTAAAGCACAAAGATATTGTCCAGCATCTGACTCTGTTACGTTACTGATCCTGATGTTATGGTTGTTTTTGCCTTCAGGTTGGTTTGTGAGTCTGTAATGCAGTTCTTCTTGCACAGTGCAGTGGTGATTGTACGTTATACCCTGTGTATCAAAATCATAAGAATACACACAGCTGCTGCTCTTTCCAATGGTCTTGATCCAGTACAGTACATAATTCTGGTTGTTGTTTTCTCCTGTTAAGTTGAAACTGCAGTTTAAAAGTACATCTTCACCTTCAGTTAGTTCGACTGAAGATCTTTCCTCAGACTTGGTTGTCACTGAAGGAAAAACAATGTTGCTGTTTATTCTGAAGAACAGAACTGTCTTGATGAAATACAGAAAATGAAAATTGACTCACTTTCTTCATGTGCAGTGGCGACTATGTAAGACGTGACAGTGTTGGGTGACGGTTTGAATGGAAACAAGAAACCAGAATCCAGAGAAGAAACACATCGAAAAAATCCACTCCTTGCTATTAGCAGACATTTTTCACCAACTTTGTATGAAGTTTTATTTGTGCAGGAATTCTGGGTATTATTAAGTTTGAGTGCTTCACCATTAACACACTCCACTGTGCAGTTCACATCAATGMTGTTGTCASACTCTGTGCTGATTTGCCATTTGTTGGTGCTGCACTGCAATTTAACTTCATCTTTTGTGGTATAAATGAATTCAGTGTGTCCTTAAGGAAGAGGAAAAAGACTTCATTAAAATTAACTGTGTTTATGAACTTCAGTCTGTATTATGGAGAGAAATTTAATTTTCTAAAATATTTTAGTAAAAAGGTTTTTCTTTGGAAATGACTCTCATGGTAGATTATAACTATTTTATTTCAGATTGTTAAAATTTTTTAGAGAAAAAAATCTTACTCAGAGACATGTGGTCATTCACAAAGAGTTAAAACAAAGAAAATGTTAAAAGTACTCACCATCATTACTGCTGACAAAAAGAAACAGAAGGATAAAACATTTCAACACCATTATTACACATTCAGCACTGAGAGGCAAAAACAGAAGTGAGTATAAAGTTGTAAATTCCTCAGCTTTTCTACTTGAAAACATACAGAATTAAAGTGCATTAAACAGCACACTACTCAAAGTGCTGAACAGAATATTGATTCCTGCATTAAAGTCCTTCAAGTCCTTGGAAAACATTTTAACAAGAAAATAAAGTGACAAAACTTGTTTAATGGCTGATGTCACAACTTGTGGATCTTCGTGTTATCAGACATAAATTATGCATGTGTGTGTTTGTGTGTGTGTGAGAAAGAGAGAGAGAGTTTTTGTACCAGAATAAAGAACTGTGAAAAACACATTACACAGAAGTGAATTAACAACTTTAAAGTGCAATTATAAAAAAAAACTGGACATGTTTGTCTGACTGTCTAAAAAATATCAACCGATACAGCCCCTGAAGTGTGAGACTTTACACTTTTGTGGTGTTACACTACACCAAGGCATTCACTTTTACAGTATGTACAGTACTCATACACAAACAACTAGGTTTTGCACCTTGGTGCTTTATTATGAATAAAGATATGTGAACTATAAAAAAAGGCATTACACAGAATTGAATTGAAGATATTTCATTTAACTCTTTCATTTAAGAGTTCATGTATAATTATAACTGCAACTATAGATGTTTGTCTGACAGATATGATCTGATGCATCCCCTGATTACCAAGGCAGATTGTTTCACATGCTCATATAGAGATAACTAAGATCTGAACCTGGGTGCTTTCCCTTTGTGCCTTTTTTCGGTTGCCTTAACTTTGACTTCAACCTTTAACTCCTTTTTCAGAAACACGACTTACATAGCGACAGTAGCACGGTGTGGGCTTTGCTTTAGACTGGCATTTCTTCAACAAACAATATCACAGATACTTATCTCAGATACATTTGTGACTACAGTATGTATGAATGTCTATAAATCATCAGCAAATTATAGCTTCATGTGTTTTATTATACTAAACAAAGGGGATGCAATCAATAAACCACATGTAAAGATATTCTGTTTTTCGCGGGACAATTCACAACCTCATTCTGCCCACTGTACTAATTGCACATTACAAGAACTCGACCTTACTCCAAACCATTTCTGCATGTTTGGGCCATTTAAGCCAGTGTTTTAGATGTGAAGCAGGCAGTCCGATTATAGATCCAGTGTACTGAGAGAACTTTCTACCTTGATAGCACCCACGCACTAGTGAAACACTGGGATTAGTGCATTAGTGTAGCAGGAGATTATAAAGAGAAATAAACTGTATTTTTACCCTCATTACTGTGTTCTGTTATTCTGTACTATCAAAAGGCCTGGTGTAACATGAACAGTCCTCATACTTTTTTGGCAGCTGATTACTTTGAGAGCTGCTTACAAATTTCTCTGAGATCATGTTAGATGTATAATATCAATTACTATACCTGTGAACCCAATGTAAAATGTGTTTCTCTCGTATGAGAAATAAAATACAGCTTCTGGTTAAATGTAAGCTGGAGCAACAGTAAAATATTGTTTTCAGGGATGACACCCCCTGCTGGAAGACAATGGTTTTGTGTTTAGAAAAGGACATTGACATTCTATTTCATGTTTTACAGGCTGTTTGGAAAGACAAAGCAAAGCCATTAAATTTGTCCCAAAGTCAGATTTATTAAAAAAAAAAAGTAGAACATTTGAAATGAGAAAGAGACTTATGATGGAGCAGCATTTGAAGAGTTAAATAAAGTAATAGAATCAATAATAAACAACAACAGTAAACGATAATAAGAGGAGAAAGGGATTAAATAAATATCCAAGGAATTTAGACAACAGAGAAATTAGATCATATTTATTTGAAGTCATATATACATAAATGTGATAGATTCAATTTGAAGTTCCTTAGCCTAAGATCCTGTAATAATATAAAAATTATATTAGCTGTTGCACAGAATATATACCTTTTAACATATTATTCATGAAGACACTTACTTGGGTAAATTGTAATCTTTTTGCATCAATATATCATCATATCTATATCAACTTTGGGGAGTGAACGAGAGACTAATTTCTGCAAAAATAATAAAATGTTATACTATAAAATATATTATACAAAAACAATATACACCATCATGCTGAGTTTTTATATCTATCCTTATCCAACCCCTAATATACACACACACATACACACACACATTACACACACAATCAACCCATCAACCACAAAGCTGTTAAAATTCACCAGTGCTGTAGCTAACTCCAGATATTTCACATCTTTTGTCTTTATGTCCACTGCCTGTAATATTATTTATGATCTTTTCTGTTTCATTTGAATTATAATTTGTGTGTATTAAGCACAAAGGTGTCACGCTCTCTGCTAACTCACGCTGTTCTATGACCACTTTCTTCTTTGACATTTCCTTTCCCACGCTGTCAGGCTCCTGATCAAGTGGTCATGTTTTCCCACGCTGTCATGTCTCCTCACACGCCCCAGACCGCCCTGTCTGCACATCAGTCCTTCATCCCGCACTGATTTTTTCCGGTTTCTAAGAAAGCGCAACATGCTATCTTGTTGCCAGATTATTGTGTGAGTTTTTGCCTCAATATTCATGCGTTTTTGTTTCATGGTTTTCACGTTTTTGACTCCACTTTGTTTTCTCGGTTTCCCGATTCTCGTCTCAAGTTTTTGGATTAATTGCCTTTAAGGACTTCTCCAAGGAAATGAAAAGGGTTTTTGACCATTCCTACATCGGCAGGGAGGCCAGAACTAGGTTAGTGAGACTTCGTCAGGGACCCCACTCGCCTATGCCATCGAAGTCCGTACCCTCGCTGCCCCTAGTGGGTGGAACAACAGAACCTTAGAGGATGTTTTTCTGAAGGAGTTGTCCGAGGCTCTCAAGGATGAGCTTATCTCTCATGAACTTCCCACCGACCTCCACAAGCTCATGGACTTCGCCGAGCAGATCGACTCACGTCTCTGTTTAAGACGACTAGGGTTAGTCTAGAAATGGAGCCAGCCAAGGTTCAGGCTGTCTCCAACTGGCCTACCCCAGCCTCTCGATGAGACCTCCAACGGTTCCTGGGGTTTCGCAAACTTCTATCGCCGCTTCATCCGGGGCTACAGTTCCTCAGCCCCCTTAACCTTCTTGACTTCCTTTAAGACACAGTTCTACTGGATTGAGGGGGCAGACAAAGCTTTTGCAGATCTCAAGAGACGGTTCACCACAGCACCCATTCTCACCATACCCGACCGATCTCACCAGTTTGTGGTAGAAGTGGACGCCTCCAACACTGGTGTTGGGGGAATTCTCTCCCAAAGATCCCCACAAGACAACAAGCTTCACCCCTGCTCATTCTACTCCCGCCGTCTGTTTCTGGCCAAGAGGAACTATGATGTAGGCGATCGAGAGCTGCTAGCCATCAACTTAGCGCTGGAGGAGTGGAGACATTGGCTGGAGGGGACTGAGCTCCCCTTCATAGTGTGGACCGATCACAGGAACCTAGAGTACCTTCGTACCACCAAGAGACTCAATGCCCGTCAAGCTCAGTGGTTGTTCTTCTCTAGGTTTAATTTCACCCTTTCCTATCGCCCAGATTCAAAGAACACTAAGCCTGACACCCTCTCACATCAGCTCTCTCCCCCACAGAATCCCACGCCATGCAACCCCATTCTGCCATCTTGTTGTCTCGTTGCTGCCTTGGAGCAAGACATAGAAACCAAAGTCAACATGTAGTCTTTGCATTCTACATGTATGTACAGTATTCTACAGAGGAGAACATATTAAGTGTGTCATTTTGGTTTGTGCTAAATTGGTGGTTTTGAAGCTCGTTTGCTATTAATATATTGAGTATGCCTGCTAGTTTTTAAGCTTTGCAAAACTCGGTATGAAATTTTGATTTTAAACATGTGGCATGACCAAACGTACTGTTTTATTATCCATTTTAAGACTTTTGTCTTATATGCCTCAAAGTCCACATCAGAAGTGTCTTGTGAAGAATTTTGAGTTTTGCAAAGGTAGAGCAAAATAATTCCATGTGTTAGGAATATCAGAGACATTAATGGAGGTCCTGTTAAAATTTAACCAAAATGTAACCAAAAATTATCTCCTTATCTGCATATAAGCATATTACTATATTATTCCAGTAGAAAACATAGTAACTAACCCTAGTAATATACTAAGGCCAGACATACACTTCTGTTCAACACCTATGTTAAACGTTCTGGGGTAAAACAATCAGCAATTTACTTTTTTTTCCATAAGAGGCCATTTTCATAAACAGCTAAGAGACAGATTTTTTTTAAACACTGGGAGTAGTCTTTTTCAAGCTTCTCAAAATTTTTTGTTGCAATTGTTGCCCATTTCTCTTGACAGAACTGGTGTAACTCGATTAGATTTTTGGGCTTCCTTGTCCATACAAACATTTTCAGAGATGTCCATGGCCATGCCAGTGTTTTCATCTAGTCTTTAAGCGATTCATTTTATTTCAGCTGGTTTAGGATAGCTGTTTTGCTAGAATACCCAGTCATTGACAATTTTTAACTTTCTGGCTAATGTTTTCATTCAGTAGTTTTAGAGTCCATCTTACTAATGATGCAATTTACATGATGATGCCACATTCATCCATCCCAGTAGGTATTGTCTTTCTCAAATTAATAAATTAATTAATTAATTAATTAATTAATTAAATTCATATTAATTCCTTTTTCTTTTTTGATTTGCTTACAATTGTTTTTTTATACATTCTAGTATTTTCAGAAGTAGAAATTGCCACTGAGAAAGAATTAGATTTGAATAAGGCCTTAAAAGTTATTTTGCATGTACAGTGTGCACCAATAAGATTCTATGTTGTATGTTGAACATTGGATTACGAGCATAATTCATTCCGGAATTGGGCTCGTATTCTAACACTCGTAAAACAAATTGAATTTTCCCATAAATAATGAAAAAACTCAAAGTATTCGTTCCACAGACCCCCCCCCCCCAAAAAAAAAAAAAAAAAAAAAACATAAAAATAATTACAATATATAAAGTAAAAATAAAACAAATGAAACTGCACTTTACCTTTAAAAAAAGTAAAAATAAATCCAGACAGATAAATGTTTTTGTTTGTGCATGCAGGCGCCATGTATTTGTGTGTGTGTGTGTGTGTGTGTGTGTGTGTGTGCCTCGTTATACACAGTAAAACTGCTCCACCCTTCCCCCACTTCCCTTTTTAAGTTTCACAACAAACACACACACAACGGAAACACTGTTTTAACAGGGGAAAAAATAGATCTCTCTGACACTTGCATGAGCGCTTACTAACAGAATCACTGCTGTAAAGTAAAAAAAAAAAAATGAATCAGCACTTTACTTTTGAAAAGAATCGCAACAGAGCAGAGTTTCTGTGCAGAGCAGAGAGTGTGTCTGTATGTGTGTGTGTGTGAAGCCGGGGAGGTGGGGTGTAAAGGCAAGAGCTAAGACGAGCACTAAGACCCAGCAGGGGGACACAATTTGCTTGTTTTTCAAGTCAAAAACTGCATTACTCACAATCCAAGGTTCCACTGTACCCAGTATTGTGTAGGTTCCCCCTTATGCCACTGGGTTGCTCTGACCCCCAGGGGATAACTCAACAGACCCTCTAAGGCCCTCTTGTGAATGTGAGACAGGGAGAAATTGGGATCAGCTAATCCCCTACGCCTTGTTCGCTGTGCGCGAGACTCCGCAAGCCTCCACGGGGTTTACGCCGTTCGAGTTGTTATTTGGGAGACGGCCCCGCGGACTGCTAGACGTCGCAAAAGAAGCATGGGAGGAACAACCRTCCCCGTTTCGCTCGCTAATAGAGTATGTGAAGGACCTACAGGAGAAGATTGCACAGGTCCTCCCTATAGTGCGCGAACATATGGAGAAAGCACAAACGGAGCAGCGCTGCGTCTATGACCGACCTACACAACCTCGCGAGTTTCGCCCCGGGGATCGGGTGCTTCTCCTCTTACCAAGCGCTAACTGCAAATTCCTCGCACGATGGCAAGGGCCGTATACGGTCATTGAACGGGTAGGCCAAGTAAACTACCGCCTGCAACAACCAGGTAAGCGGAAGAACACGGAGCTATATCATGTGAACCTACTAAAGCGGTGGATAGAACCGATGCCTCGCGTCTCAGCCCTTGCTATGCTTTCCCCGCCAGGTCGCGAACAGGTGCAGCAGGGAGAGGATCTGACGGCCACACAACGCCAGGAGCTGAAAGAATTAGTAGACCAGTTCCAGGATGTGTTCTCCGTCGAACCTGGGCTCACTCACCTCGTCCGGCATGATATTAAAACGCCCCCC
>QMIH01000350.1:466455-477211 GCA_003987875.1 Clarias batrachus | reverse complement strand
CGAACAGGTGCAGCAGGGAGAGGATCTGACGGCCACACAACGCCAGGAGCTGAAAGAATTAGTAGACCAGTTCCAGGATGTGTTCTCTGTCGAACCTGGGCTCACTCACCTCGTCCGGCATGATATTAAAACGCCCCCCGGCGTGATCGTCCGACAGAGGCCATATCGGGCCCCGGAGTCACGTCGCCGTGCCATTGAAGCCGAGGTGAATAACATGCTGCGTAATGGCATAATAGAGGAGTCCACAAGCCCCTGGTCTAGCCCTATAGTAACGGTACCTAAGGCTGACGGATCGATCCGCTTATGTAATGACTTCCGCAGAATGAACCAGGTCGCTCAATTCGATGCGTATCCACTGCCCAGAGTAGATGATCTAATAGATCGGCTCGGAAAAGCCCGTTTTATCTCGACGCTAGACCTCACTAAGGGATACTGGCAGGTGGCCCTCACGCCGGAAGCCAGGGAAAAAACCGCCTTCAGCACAGAGCACGGACATTGGCAGTACCGAGTCCTTCCGTTCGGGCTCCACGGAGCTCCGGCCACTTTTCAGCGGCTGATGGATGTAGTGTTACGGCGGCACCGCTCTTACGCAGCCGCATATTTGGATGATGTGGTAATACACTCATGCAGCTGGGTTGAGCATCTGCACCACCTCACGGAAGTCCTACGGGAACTGAGACAAGCCGGCCTGACCGCAAACCCAAAAAAATGTTTCCTAGGACTGACTGAGGCACAATATCTCGGATATCGGATCGGCCGCGGCCTCTTACAGCCACAAGAGAATAAAGTCGAAGCAGTACGTAAGTACCCACAGCCGACGTCAAAGAAACAGGTACGCGCTTTCTTGGGGCTAGCCAGTTATTATAGACGGTTTGTGCCTAATTTTTCCTCCATTTCAGCACCCCTCTCGAACCTCTTAAGAAAAGGACAACCGGAGAAACTGATATGGACACAAGAGATGGAAAACGYKTTTCARCAGCTGAAAGSCCATCTCACCAGCTCCCCCGTTCTCCGAAACCCCGACTTTGATAAGCCGTTTACGCTGCACACGGATGCATCAGAGACGGGGCTGGGGGCTGTCCTGTTGCAGGATTTCGAAGGAGAGGAACACCCAATCTTATGTGAGTAGAAAACTTTCACCAGCAGAGCAGAAGTACRCTACGATAGAACGAGAAGCCCTTGCAATCAAATGGGCGATAGAGGAGCTTAAATATTAYCTGACTGGCCGACACTTCACATTAATTACTGACCACGCTCCTCTCCAATGGTTGGCAAGGGCCAAAGACACGAACCCTCGTATAACGCGCTGGTTTCTCTCACTGCAAGATTTCTCCTTTTCCATACAACACAGGGCAGGTGCACAACACGGGAACGCGGACGGGCTGTCCAGAAGCCACGCATGCTTCGCTTCGCCGAGGACGAGCTCAAAGCTGAGGGGGGGRTGCTGTGGCGTCAGGCTCACGGCCAACGCGTACGGTACCAGAACCGCTTTAACCTCGTCCAATAAAAAGGAAAAAAGGCACAGGTGCAGCACCATGGACAGCGCCAGAGAGGCGGAGCGTCGCCACTCACCGGCATTACCAGCAACGAATCCCCTACCGTCTGCCTGTCGGTCGCTCTCTATAAAAGGACCGAAACYRYGCCTGCCGGTGAGTAGGAAAGAATGTACGCAGATTACTCACGTTGCTCTCCTCTCCCCACAGACTCGGACTCACAGGAACCCTCGTCTGTATATCCGCCGGCTGGCAACCCCCTTCGCGCCAGCGGCACCCCCGACACTCACACCGACACGCTCATCGAACCCAGACGACTCGTTCGACCGCGGGCACGGAGCGCCCGACCTTCTTCACGCCGTGGCACCAAGTGTCCGCCGTACCCAACGTTAAGTGTCTGTTTTGCCACACAGCACCTGCGCACTAATAAAAACGCACCGTTCTGTTTGCACCGCATTTCTGTGTCTCTGTGTCCGTGATTTTTTCCAGAGCCCCTACTGCGCGCTACAGTCTAATAAATGCATCTTCTTACAGGTCAGGATCAAGGGACTGTGGCTTTGTGATTGATGAAGTCATGTTAGGTGCTTTTCCTGAATCAAGGTTGATAAATCAGTTATGTGGCAGTACACAGAACATATGGTGTCAATTTCGCATCATAAGTATTGTCATAAAAACAAAATGAAAAATATAAAAATATAAATCATACAATTGATTACACAATTTAGTGTCAAAAAAGTGTCAAACCAAAAGGAAAACTTTTTAAATCAGATTATTTAGATTTTTATTGCAAGTATTTATTCATTTTTTTGTCTAATGACCATGAAACTCTTGATGTGAAACTGATGCCATAAGAATGCAACATAGCAAGGCTACTTATATACTTCCAAAACCTGGAGAATTTTGGATTCCAAAATCCATGTGTTTTTGACAAAGACTGTACGTGTCTAAACGTGGTAACTTTCGGGTATTTGTGCATGTATTAGCCATAGGAAAGGGTGAACTGGTTAGAAACACAATGCATGGGAGTGGTGCGAGTCCAGCAGGCAGAAGTGAAATCAGCCCCCCCAATGCCCCTCCCCCCCCACACACACAAACAAACAAAAAGCGGGGGAGGGGGGAGCTGGTTTACTTTCATCTATTGGTTTAAAGATTTCTCAAGCTCACCAAAAACAGAAGATCTTTTTTTTCAACTACAACTACAAATGACAAACTGTCACAGTCGAGGAGATGACCAAAAGCAAAGAGTCTTGGATTCTTTTGGCCTTTGGTTGCTACCTGCTGGTTTAAGTTCTGTTTCAAAGAGGTCTTCCAAATCAGTTGCTTTCAGCTTCTTCTCAGTGCGGTAAAGGAAAGGAGTAAAAACATGGGGATGCTTCTGAAGTGCTGTCAGAAACTCTAGGGTGGCAAGTCCATCTTTAAATCTGTCAATGCAATCAGAGTATATATTTTTGTTGTTTTTACATTAACAGGCTTATAAATAATTTCTATTCATGTAATTAGCATTAAATTGTTTAGTAAAATAAAGTAATATTGTGAATTACATAGAAGACCAATGCAGTTATAGCTTTATATTTGTTATAAATATTAAACATTGACCAAGAATGTAATGTGTTGTCAGGGATAACCCCTAGAGGGCGCCTAAGCGCCCAGAGACTTGTGTAGTTTTGTTTCATTTCACTTCAGTTCCCAGGTTGCAACTTGGTCAGGTGACGTGGGCGCTCACCTGAACCGAGTTAATCATTAGTTTCATTATAAATAGTGTTTTCAGTTTAGTTAGTTGTCTAGCATTTGTTATGTTTATACTAGTATGAGTTCCGTTATAATGATACGTGTTTTGTTTATGTTATATCCAAGTAATCAGTTTGTTATGTTCTCTGACTTTTGATTTAAAGAATAAAAAGAACATTTTGCTGAACATTCGCCTCTGCAATTATGCCTCGCAACCGTTCATCCGCACATACGGTTTGTAACATGTGTATGTATGTTTTTGTAGTGAAGTGTATCTTTTAAATACACTGTGGTTTCTGTAAATCACATATTGTCACGTTTCTTACGGTGGTGCAGGCGAGGCATAGATGCAGAGGTGAAGATGCTTTTAGATGTTTTTTAATAAAGAAGACATAAAACATAAACAAACACACAACTTAAAAATAAAACAAACAAGAGTACATAAACTAATCAAAGAACTATGAACTTAAACTAGCATGAAACAAACTAAACATAATCTAACCAGCAGTTAAAGATTCTATTTGGAAAGATTCTATTCTAAAAGACAATAAACAGAAAAACCTGGCTTCTTATAGCCACACTAACCAGTCACCTCGGTTCAGGTGAGAGACCTCATCACCTGACCGAGGTGCATTCTGGGAAATGAAGTTCAAACCAAACTTTGGAAAACTACAAACGAAACATAAAAGAGTCTCTGGATGCCAAGCGCCCTCTAGGGGTTATCCCTGACACATATCACCTGAAATATTTCAAATGATCATGTTTCTCCTCAATACTGTTCACACGTTGAAAACACCCATCAGTCTAAAGTAGGGTGCTATTTTTCAAAATCAGCTCTCCAAAGTGGGTGCATTCTTCATTTGAAAAGAAAATTTGATCTGGTTAACATTGTTTAGGTTCAAGCAGAAAAAGGAAAATAAATTATTTCACTTCCTTTTACCTTTCTTGAAAATGGAAGTGAAATAATTCAACATTTATTAAATACTTAAAAGCCATTCTGACTTAGATTTGCTACTGACAATCCTAACACTTCTTAAGTATTTTAATAAATTTTCTACTAATCACCTGACTTAAATTTATTACCATACAGAACTTGGAGAACGTTCACTAAAACCTCATCTGCGACATCTTTCAAAGTGACACTGAAAGTGGTTTGGCCTACAATGTGGTTTACGAGGTCTGGTGAAAGAAAATGGAGCCCTGGTCCTCCATGAACTACTGACACAGCAATCATTTTTCCTGCCAAGAAATACTCATCCTCCCTAACCGCTGTCAGAAAGTAAAGCCAAATCACACACAGAATAGTTTTTTACACATATTGTATGACTTTTAATTAATAAACATCTTTTTATATGAAATACATACCAACTGAATTGTATACCAGGTAGCGACTACTAGGAGGTCCATCAAAAATAGGGCAATACTGTAGGCAGCTCATCAGCAAAGTGAGAAGTTCACGCCTTGGTCCACCTGTATCAAGACCCTCTTCAAATGTGCCAGCATCATCAAAGAACTTAACAAACATGTCAGTGAATTCTAAGTATGAGACATACTTTTTCTGAGTATAAATCCTCTGACTACCCAAGCCTACACATTGGATTTCATGATGTTAAATCTGCTGACACGTTTTCGATCAATGGCAAGAGACAGATTTGAAATAATGTCAGAAACTGTTAAACTGCCTTGTATCCTAAAGAATGAACACAGTGAATGTTAAATCTATGTAAGCAGTATAATTTAGGTTTTATATTTAGCAAAGCAGAATTTTCTGTAGCTTACTCTATTGGCTCTAATCGCAGGTGCACACAATGTATCACCCCAAATACATAATAAAAACATTTTAAAAATGAACAAACAAACCACCAAACAAACAAACCTCTAACACTGGTTTTCTGTTGCAACATGGTCTGAAGTACCTGGACGGTCATCCTCTGAATCTGAGAGCATTATCTTAAACCCAAAATCAGGCCTAATTAACAGATGTGATTTTATATTGAACTGTATCTACAGTGTCATTAAAAAGGCACCACAAGGTATGACAAGCTAGGATCCAAGGATCATACACAGGTAATGTTAGTCAGACTAATAAGTTCAAACCACTGATAACACTAACCTCCACAACACTTCCTGGGGATGGTTCCCCATCAATAAGGATATAAACAAACAGATGTAATCAGATGTTTATCGCACTGATATACAGTATCCCATTTGTTATGTTTTAATACGGAACTTAATCATGACAAGAATAAAAACAGCTAACATTACAGCATACAGCTTTATTGATATGTTTTTCTTGTGTGCTTGTTTGCCTAGGTCCTATTGGCTGAAAGAAGACTCACAATTAAGAGTTTATTCAAACATACAGTATATATTTTTCTATAATTAAAAATCAATTTGATTTATTAATCTTATCTTACCTGTGTATCTGCCAGGTCAGATACCTCAGTATTCCGATTTTGATAACTTCTATGTCTGATTAACAGTGCTTCTGCACAACAAGTCTCAAAAATCGTGGAACTGATCTTGCTGAGATGTATGCAGTGGACTCTGTTGTTTTCCCTAGGCATCCAACACAACTACCTTGGATTGAGATCTCTTTGATTTGGAAGATTCACCTGTCCCTGAGGACTGGAAGAAAACAACTACGTAACAGTCAGGAGAAATGTCTTCTCCTTTGATGAATAGAACATTGGCTTAGCTGAAGGGGTTGAGGGCAAAAAACGCTTAAGCACCTCCATCCTGTTTATAATGAGATCACGTTGCTTGGCACCAGCTGACATTGATGATGTAAGATGCCATCTGGTATTTTGAAAAAGTCCTAAAGCTCATGTGCTTCACCCATTGCAGTAGTGAAAAAAAAGAATGATAGTTTCTGGATGTGTGTAGACTATCATACCCTCATCAGATAGTCCGATCCCAGACCAGTACACAATGCCTCGCATCGACGATGCCTTCTTTGGAAGTCAGTTGTTCTCCATATTAGATCTGCTGAGTTATTATTAGATACCCATGGCTGAGAATAAAATGTATTTTGTATTTGTCCTCAAATTTTTTCCAATTTGATAGAATGCCCCAAGGTATCACTGACACCCCAGCAACATTTCAATGCCGTTAGGATAGAGAAAGTATACCCTGATGATGTCATTGTCTTCAGGAGGACTCGTGAAGAACATGGTCGATGTCTTCTAAAGGTATTTTATAAGCTTGACGAGGTTGGTTTAAAAGTGTCCACTGACAAATGTCAATTTTGTCAACCCAGAGTCAAGTATGTTGGTGATACAGTCTCAGAAGCTGGAATGCCAGCATGCATGGCTTAGAGGCAGTGTTAAATCAGGAATGCCAAGTTTAGTAAAATCAGTTCATCTAGAATATTTAAAACTGTTCGGATATACATAGTTTAAAATGTAAACACAGTTGATAATGGAAACCCAGTTTAACCATCGTCCTGCAGGACTGCTGGTCTCTTCTAAACGCTAGTCTCTAATTGCTACTGGTTACTAGTTATCATTGAGTTCTCTTCTGTCATGTCTCCCATTATTTGTTGCCTGGGCTTGCCTCTAACTACCTTGCCCATATTGTTTCATCTGAAATTTGATGGACAACTGACTGCACTAAAAGGTTGTGAGTAAATAAACACATTTTTTTATGTTCATTTTATTTGAGTGCTCCTTGGGTACTCTGAGGGAATGTAGGTGAGATCCGGTGATTCCCCCACAGGGGCGGGGTTGAGGTATTAGATGTTAGCAGCTCGTAAGCAGGTCATGGAACATGATGGGGCTGAAATTGAGTTTCTGGCCCAATAAATCTGCAGGTTGTTTTGGATTAACAAGGGTAGCCCCAGGACGATCATGGCGTGAGATCCGTCCATGATGAACAGTGAGATCCCCTCTGAGAGAGGGGTTCTGTGAGTAATAGATGGGAGTGGACTCCCGCTGAGTGCTTGAACCTTGAGGTGAGTCTCCAAGGGCAGTGTGGGGATACACAGAGCCTTGGCTGAAGCCATGTTGATCAGGTTGTGGTCTGTGCCTGAGTCAACCAGTGCCCAAACCAGGTGGGTGCGCTGTTCATGGATAAGGAAGATGGGGAGCAGGCGGCATTGAGCAGGCAGCATTGATCTGGGAGCTTGTTGAGGCCACAACCTCAACTGCTCCCAGCTGAACTAGAGGGTGCCTTCTTTTACTGGACAGTCTTTAAGGAAGTGACCTGATTTCCTGCAGTAAAAACAGGTCCCTTTTACACAACGGCGTTGTCGTTCCTCTGGGGAGATGCGGATTCTGTCCAGTTGCATGGGTTCGTCTCAGGGGTTGGCTCATGGAGAGGAGGGTTGAGGAAGAAACCTGGGTGGAGAAGCCTGGGTTGGTCTACAAAAACAGAGCTGTGAATCCACGTGTCCGGCCAAATCTACAAGCCCCTGGAGTGACAATGATGGTTTTTGGGAGACTAGTTCATCTTCGAATGTCTCCGTCATGTCGTCAAGGGACTCATCGCACAGGGCTCATTCGTTCCATCCACTGGAAAGAGCCAGGGGCTGGAACTCAGTGGTGTAGTTGTAGGCTGAGCGTGAGCTTTGTTGGAGTTTCAACAGCTTATGTCCAGCCTCCCTGCATGACATGAACAGTCAAAGACCCTCTTCATCTCCTTGGAACTGGAACAGCAAGGGTCGTGGGCATCTCATAGCGAGGTGCCATATTCCCTGTCAGGAGCGTGATGATGTACAAGAATTCAGTGGTGAAGGTGGAGGATTGTAGTTTGAAGATCAGCAAGCATGACATGACACATGACAGGCTAGGGAAAACATGAGCACATGGGGGGAAAGTAACAGCGTGGTAAAAAATGGCAGACAGGGCATGAATCATAGCAAGATGTGCATGTAAAACATGAGTTGTGAATGATTTTATTTTTCTATTGAGTATAACAAATAAACCTTGAACTTTATCTAAAGACCTATTTTGGTGGAGTATATTTACGGTGCATTCGGTTACTTAGTTTAGTTTCTCTGGTTAAACCACAGCAGTTAATTAACTTACTACTGAGTTTGGTACAAATTATAACAGTATATTCTTAGTGGGTTGAAAATGAAACATATAATCTTACTAAGAGCAGGCACCATAAATTCAACATTTTGTCAATTAAATTTGGAAGTGTTTTCAAAAGTATTGGAACACTTAAGTTGTCTGTTAACAGTAACCAGGTTAACACAGTTACTTTTACAGTACTATAAAGAATTTAGGGCCCCGTCCCTAGTACTACAAGACTTCTTTTATTGGCGCCAAACACTAGGAACTTGGGACAGGTGCTATACTTTGTTATCATGCACAATGTTTTAAAATTTTGGAGCATAAATGGCACATTTTGGCAGCTGATATATACTGTATTTATTTGATATATACTATATATTAGATGTTGTATAGAACATAGAATTTATAATATTATCATTTATGAAGACACTTACTTAATGAAGTTTTATTTTTTTTCTGTAAATATATCACCATAACAACTACAGGAACACCCAGTGTTATTGGCAGTGTAAAACATAAGTGGATGAGAGACTCACCTGTGTAGGAACAATTAAATTAAAATTTTTAATTAAAATCCCTTTAATACACACACACACATACACACACACAATGCAGTTAAAAGACACTATTGGTGGTTCTAGTTTCTTCAGGTTCTTTTGTCTTAGAAACATTCACTGTAATATTATTTACAATCTTCCACTTTCCTTGTATTTGTAAACGCAAAGATATTGTCCAGCATCTGACTCTGTTACATTACTGATCCTGATGTTATGGGTGTATTTGCCTTCAGTGGTTTGAGAGTCTGTAACGCAGTTGTTCTTGCACATTGCAGGGGTGATTGTACTTTATACCATACCATACAGGATAATCATAAGAATACTGAATACACAGCTAGAATTATTTCCAACGGTCTTAATACAATATACTATATAAAAAAAAGGTTCTTGTGTCCTCCTGTTAAGTTGAAACTGCAGTTTAAAAGTACATCTTCACTTTTAGTTAGTTTGACTGAAGATCTTTCCTCAGACATTATCACTGAAAAAAATATTTTTTACTGTGTTTTGCATTAACATCAGTCTGTATGACCAAGAGAAGTTGAAATTTTCTAAATGTTTTATAAAGAAAGCCTCTCTTTAAAATGATTCTTATACTGGAGTATGACTTGTCTATTTTATTTCAGTTGAATTTTAAAATTTGTCTTTGGGGAAGAGAAAAAAAATCTTACTGAGGGATGCATGGTCATTAACTGATTGATTCTGTGTTAGGAGAATGATCAATAAAATAATAAAACAAAGAAAATTTACCATTCACCATTGTTACCGCTGATTAAAAGAAACAGAAGGACTAAACACTTCAACACCATTATTACACATTTAGCACTGAGGGGAAACAGACTTGTGTAATGTCTCAGCATTTGCACTTGAAAACATACAGAAGTAAAGTGAATTAAACAGCACACTAATCAAGTAAATACTAATCAGTAAATACCTTTAGGTCTTTGGAAACATTTTTAACAAATGATAAGAAAATGAATGACAAATGTTGTTTAAAGTAACATCCCATTTAATGGCTAACCTTTGGGTTTTCTTGTTACTAGAAATAGACTCTGCTTGTGTGTGTGCATGTGTGTCTGTATGACATTTTCATTATATTATCTATATCTACCAAGGCAATTTCCTATCACTGTTGTGCTCATAGATTGACATAGACCTAAACTACAATTGTCTGCTATGTGATTTGCTGAGAGTTTCAGGAAGTTTCTATAAAATAGAATATAAAAATAGAGCAATGTGGTTTGTACTAGAGTCACAGATATGCAAGATTCAGAGAACAATCGACCAAATTAACCACACAAAAGCATTTTGATTCTATGTTGCATGATGCAGACACAAAAGTCATTATACTGTAGCAACAAGTTTATTTTTCATAAACATTACAATTATACATTATAGTCCATTAACAGTATAGGAATGTGAAAACCTTCTTTCAGTATGTGACAAAGCTGGACTAAATGTCTCCGCTGGACAACACTGGCACACATACACTTTCTCTCTCACTCACGCATAYACACATACACTCGCGCTCTCTTCCACACACACACACATACACTCTCTCTCTCTCTCTCTCTCACACACACACACACACACACACACACACGCACGCTTACCACTAGAACAAACAAATAATCACGTTCATTCCCCTCCCGCTGTTTCTGCCGCCGGCAGCGCGGGTGCACACGCGCTTCCGACGGCACACGGATATTACTACATTACATTACACCCATGTTCATTTCACACTCCGATGTCATTTTTTTTTGTAATATATTTTTTTTTTGGTTTAACTGTGTAACCAGGTGTGCGAGGGTCGGCACTCCGGTGTGCAATGCTGAGTCGGCCAAACAGAGCAGCCGGGCGGCGGGCAGTTATGACGTCACTGACTGCGCCGCGCCGGCGCAGCGCACCGGAGTCCGGCCGTACCATTATGTCATGTCAGGAGGGGTGCCTGAATGTGGGGGCT
>QMIH01000350.1:451220-466337 GCA_003987875.1 Clarias batrachus | reverse complement strand
TGTTAAAGATGATGAACCAAGCAGCAAGAGATAAGTAATGTGGTCTTATTAAGCTGTTTTGCCTATAGGATGAGAAGTCCCAGGAAGGGGCGGAGTCTGGCCTATAAAAGAAGAGACCAGACTCCAAATAATTGCTTGTTTACCAAGTCGGAGCAAGAGTGCAACAGTGGTGCCTCGAGCTATTTTGTTTACGTCAGTATATTGTGGATACAGGTTGTATATATTTTTGGATTTGTTCCCCCCTTTATTTTGCTGTTTTGTATTTTTTGGTACTTTGGGTTTTTTTCTCCCTCTCCCCTGTTTTGTCTTCAGACCTGTAAATATACTGCACCCGTGGACTGTACGTTTTCCTGTGCACTGTAAATAAACTTCACTTTGCACTGAAGTGCTATTGCGGGTAGAGCCATCATTTACCATCTCGTTCAGAACAATTACCCCGTCTGTAAGCGAGTGGTGGTTCTCGCTTTACCACACAGTACTTGGCAAAATATAGAGAATGCATACAAAATAATTTTCAATTATGTTAAACTTTCTGACAGTGTACTTTTTTAAAGTTTAGAGCACAATTCAGAAATCAATAACAGTTAATACAGTTCATCAGTGGGAAATTCATAAAATATGAAAGATAATATATGTGTGGACAATTTAATTGATAAATCACAGGATGAATAAATAAGAATATAATCTACACATGCTATCGACATCAACAACATTTTTACTGTCCCAAATGTGTTCAATATATCCTTTTTGGCCTAAGTGTTCCAGTGTCCTCTCAGGCTCCATTCATACAAGTTATTCTACTCTACAGATGAATAGATGTCTGTGGAATCTTGTTGGTCTTCCTGCATTAAATCATCCGGCTTAGATCTAAATGTAATCACCTCTTCTATAGGGAACCTGTATGTAAGATGAAGGTTTATCAAAGTGACTATTAAAAAAATGCAAATATAATAAATCTTCTGCATTTCTCCTGGTTGGGATTGTGACTAGATCTGGATCTCCCCAAAATAATAATCAGATAACAATAATAATCAGAGACACACAATTATTCACATTTGCACACTTATTCACACCCAGGACCAATTAAGCTTGGTCAGCGGTCACCTATTGGCATGTTTTGGGAAACACAACCAAATTACGGTGTCACCATACTGCCCTTCAAAACTGTTTATTACAAAAATATTAAATTTAGAAGACATAATGTTTGATTCAAGGTTCAAGACAACATGATGAAGCGGGAACAAGTTATATCAGCAGTAATAAAAGAGATCATGTTTATTTAAATCATATGATTATAAATGCAAATGCTTACTGTACATTTGTTGTTCCACTTCCTCAGATCCAGTTAGCATATTATTTTACATTGTTAATATTTAGTATTGTCATATGATCAAATGGCTTTAGTTTCACAAGGTTCTTACCTGATGAGGTTTTAGTCTTTTTCCAGATAAACCCCACAGCAGCTAGAGCAAGAGCCAATAATATGGGGAGTGTAGCATATAACGGGATGAATCCTGTGTAGAAGCAGCAAATGAAACTTATGAAGTCACATTTACACACACCAGGGGCAATTCTAGTTCATAAGGAATCTCAGTCCTGAATGAGAATGTAACTTTTATAGTGTCTTTAATAGTTGTTATTATATTAGTTTTATTATTTTATTTTATATTATTAAATATATTTTGATTAACACCGACATTAAGAAAATGAAAAATTATCAGAGCATTAGCCCTATAACTATAACTATGTGGTCTGTGCACCTGGTTCTTCTAGCTCACTAAAAATGAATAATTTTTACACACATGTGCGCGCGCACACACACACACACACACACACACACACGTCTGCTTTCGGACAGAGCATTAGAGAGGAGAGAAGGAGGAAGTGGGCTGCTGTGCAGGACGACTTTCACACACACACATCAGTTTACCAATAGAGACTCTTACTCACGCAAGGATGCACACACAGACACCAAACACATGAACACGCGCGCGCACACACACACACACCAGCTTACAGACAGAACCAGAGCGAGGAGAAGAGGAGGAAGGTCTGCAATGTAGGACAACTTTCACACACACACACACACACACACACACATTCGCACATTCACATCAGTTTACTGAATAGAGTCTCTCACTCACAAAAGCACGCACACACACACACACACACACTCACACAAATAAAAACACTATATCGGGTTCAGGATAATTTATTTATGGTAAATGGGGAAGGAAAGGGTTAAAAGAGGGAGGACAGAGAGAAAGGGAAAGAATGGAGTGAGGTGTTTGCAGGTCTGAGGCAGTGCCCAGCTGGCATGCAGGCACGCGGCTGGCGGAAAGTGGTGGTGGGCGGAGTGGCAGAATGGAGCATGTGAGGCAGCACTCCTGCACTCTCCCTGAACGAATCCTCTCCGGCCCCTCCCAGCTCTCTCTGGGCGACGTACGTCGGCTGGGCGGCTTTCCCGTCTGGGATCGGGGGCCTTAACGCCGTTCTCCTCGTGGCGTTTTCCCCTTCGTTGGCTGCGACGCAAAGGCGGGCCTGGCACGGGAGTAAAGGTGGCATGGGAGCTTGCCCAGTTCTTTCCCGCTCTGAGGACAGAAGGGCGGAAATCCAGTATTCTTTTCAAAAGTCTCTGAGGCACGTTCCTTTGCCCTACTCGCATGCCACTCTCTCATTCTCCACCGCACACTTATTTGCACTCTTCTCGGACTCAGGACTAAACTCCGCGCCTTGCTTTTATAATGCGAAGCAAGCCTGAGATCCTATTAACGTTAATCAACGCCAGTCGGCCCGCATAGGTAGCCCTGTCCCTTCGCACACTTGCAGAAGGGGTGCTGCCTACTTAGGGAGCCTACGAAGTGAGCGAGTGGCGATAATAGATTTGGGCGCACGCCGTAACAACACGCAAAACAATATGTTTTACATGCACACTTGTGGTCACAGTGTTATAGTATAGAGTACACGCATGCATGGATGTTGACTATACAAGTGAATCACATGCACTGAGACTGAGCTTGGGAGACAATTACCCACAATTCTGCTCATATTTCAAGAATTTACTCGTTTAACGAGTTAAATTAATTTTTTTTACATTTTTGCTCGTCTTGCAAAACACTTGCAGATCAAGGTACTCGCAATCAAAGGTTCCACTGTAGCTAAAAGAATCCAAAAAAGATTTTGTTTGTACACTGGTCAGAACTCATCCTTTCAATTATATTTTTCTGTTTCATACATTGGATGATATTTAAGAAATTTTGGACTGGACAGAAATTAAACTTTGCCAGTCATTCAGTATTTGCCAGAAGTTAAACTTAAATGAAATCAAAATGTTAAGTAGAAAGGAAGTTATGACCAGTTTTATGTTAATTACATAGCAGAATCTAGTGCTTTTTGGATAAATTTAGTGCTTTTCCCTCAAGGTGGGCGTGGCTATATAGCTATATATGTGGCTATATATCACTCAACCGAGCCAATCCATGAGTTTACTGTACATACTGTGTTTACTATAGACAGAATATGCGGATGACACAGAAATGACCATACTGCAGCTACTAGTATGCTACATACTGCATACTAAATGCCACAATTCTCAACAGCCACAAATAAAAAAGGTGCATACACTATGAATACTGAACCTTGCATCATAAATTAAATAAAAATGTTGAGTAGAAGAGGTTATGAGCAGTAACTGTATGTGCACAATGCTGATCAGTATATTTTTAGCTTTAACCTTTTAACTATTTCTACGAACTCTTTACCCATAAGTGGGTAAATATTTACCCATATTTATACTAATATAATATAACTATCATAAGAGTTTGTAGAAATAGTTAAAAGGTTACAGATAAAAAAATAAGCTGATCAGTTTTAATGTAATCTAATATTATTATTTCAGGTTGAAGCCCACGCACATGTCTGTCTGTGTTTCTGTACATCAGAACTGTCTAAATTATTAACAAAAAAACAGGTTTTTGTCATGATTTTCTGTCTGCCTCGTGTCTTTTCTTTTTTCCCCCGCTGCCATGTGCTCATGTTCACCCTAGCCTGTCTGGGTCGTTTCCCAGGCCGCCATTTCCGTCCCGGCTGCACACCTGCCTTTAATCCCCAGTTGATTACTTCAGCGATTTTTTAAGCAGTGTGCAGCACGTTATCTTGTGTATTTTTGCATCGATTCTCTCATGTTTTACTTCTATGCTTTCACGTTGCCAAGTTCTTCATTTTCTCGTCTCTCATTTTCGATTCGGATTGCCGCTTTGCTGCTTGATTTCCCGGCTTTTAATCTCACGCTTCCTTGTTTTTGACCATGGTTTTTGCTTTTCCGTTTTTCGGATTGTTGCATCGCTGCTTGATTGCCCCGTTACCGATTTAACGTTTCCTCTTTTGACTACGGCTCTCGCTTTACGATTTGGCTTAGACGGTACGCTGACTGATCTCCCGATATCTGACCTTCACAAATTCACTTAAAATTCACTCACAGCATACTACTTTAGTGTTTTTTATCAGTGTAGATATTAACTAATTCCAGTGAAAAATATTCATTTAGCTGAATCCAGGATAAAGCAATATATCGCTTGCGACCCATGTTTTATCTCATAGTTTTGGAACAAACAGTACACACAATATATAATACAGTTAACACTCACCAGTGCTGGTTCTAGTTTTTTCAGCTTCTTTAGTCTTAGAATCACTGACTGTAATATTCTTTATGATCTTCCACTTTCCTTGTATTTGTAAAGCACAAAGATATYGTCCAGCATCTGACTCTGTTACGTTACTGATCCTGATGTTATGTGTGTTTTTGCCTTCAGTTTGGTTTGAGAGTCTGTAACGCAGTTCTTCTTGCACAGTGCAGTGGTGATYGTACKTTATACCCTCYAATAAGTGATAATCATAAGAATACACACAGCTGCTGCTCTTTCCAATGGTCTTGATCCAGTACAGTAYAWAWYKCTGGTTGTYGTTTTCTCCTGTTAAGTTGAAACTGCAGTTTAAATGTACATCTTCACCTTCAGTTAGTTCGACTGAAGATCTTTCCTCAGACTTGGTTGTCACTGAAGGAAAAACAATGTTGCTGTTTATTCTGAAGAACAGAACTGTCTTGATAAAATACAGAAAATGAAAATTGACTCACTTTCTTCATGTGCAGTGGCGACTATGTAAGACGTGACAGTGTTGGATGACGGTTTGAATGGAAACAAGTAACGCGAATTCGGAGAAGTAACACATTGAAAAAATCCACTCCTTGCTATTAGCAGACATTTTTCACCAACTTCGTATGATTCTTTTTTTGTGCAGGAATTCTGGAAATTATTAAATTTGAGTGTTTCACCATTAACACACTCCACTTTGCACCTCACATCAATGCTGTTGTCAGACTGTGTGCTGATTTGCCATTTGTTGGTGCTGCACTGCAATTTAACTTCATTGGTATAAATGAATTCAGTGTGTCCTTAGGGAAGAGGAAAAAGACTTCATTTAAGTTTACCTGCCTAATATCGTAATGAACATCAGTCTGTATGACTAAGAGAAGTTTAATTTCATAAAATGTTTTAGAAAAAATGCTTTTCTTTAAAAATGAATCTCATGCTGGAGTGTGACTTTATTTTATTTCAAATGACTTAAAACTTGTCCTTGTGTAAGTGGAAAAAATCCTCAGTGAGAGCGGCATAGTAACTTATTAATTACTCTTGTGTTAGGAGCATGATTAATAAAGAAATAAAACAAAGAAAATGTTAAATCTACTCACCATGATTACTTTTGATGCAGAAAACCAGAAGGACTAAACACCTCAACATCATTATTTTACTCTTGCACTGAGAGGAGAGAAAACAGAAGCATTTCTATAGGAAAACATATAGAATTAAAAAGCACATTACTCAAGGTAGTGAAGAGAATCGAGACACGTCCAGTAAATACCTTCAAGTTTTTGGAAAACTTTTTAACAACCAATAATAAAATAAAGGCAAACATGGTTTAAAGTAACATCCTGTTTAATGCCTGAGGTCACAACTTGTGGGTTTTCTCATTACTAGACATAGACTCGTGTGGGTGTGTGAGTGTGTATGTGTGTGTGTGTGTGTGTGTGTGTGCGCGTGCGTGCGTGCGTGCGTGGGTGTGTGTGTGTGTGCGTGGTAAAATCAATGGGGCTTGTAGTTATATGTATCATTCCATGTCACAGGTGTTCTAAGAACTGTTAATTATACTCATTGTCAGTCGCAGACTTGTATATTATTCGTATGTCAGTTACCTTTCAATGTGGTAAATTTAGACTTAAATTTATTTATTTATTTATTAATGTTTTACAAGAATAATCTTTAATAATCTATATGACATATATTCATATATTGAAGTAATTTAACTTGCTTACTTTTAAATTTTCTGACAAATTGTACCTGAAACTTTTTTCTGATCGCTCCAAAAAGATATTTTATGGCTTAACTCTGACCAAGTGTGGGCATTGCTTCAAATCGGTCAAAGAACATATCTTCAGCAGTAATATAATACAATCAAACCATTGTGGAGTCCTGCTCACAACCCGACTATCTAGCATTTGAATTTGTGACCACGGTGTGTATGAATGACCTTAAATCATCAGCAAACTGCAGCTTCATTCGTTTATACTAAAAAGGGAGATGGAATAATTAAACCAAGCGTATTTATTGGCATGTACTCATCCTAAATATTTCTGTCAGAATTTATTATGTTGTCTATGAAGCTGTACGCTTGATTTTGAATCTTGAGAATAAAGGCAAATTTTCAGCAGCTGATTGCTTTAAGAGCTTCTTAAAGATCATACAGTGATTAGATTATGTCTATAGCAGTTAACGACAATAGTTATGAGAAAGTGTTATAAGAAAGAAAATCCAGCGTTTGCTTACACAGGGATTGTTATTTATGATAGTGAATACCTTTTATAAACACAAGCGCCCTCTGGTGGAGAGTCTTTGTATTTCTGAAGAAATCTAGGATATAAACAAGCTTGAACACTTTCACTGAAACACATTATTCTGCAAAACAGTAAATATAAAGTGTGTTGTTTAAGTTTGTGCTAAATTGGTTCTTTTGCTCTGAATGTATTGAGTTTGCCCTTATTCTTCATAAGCAGAAATGTTGTGCCTTTAATGTACTGTATACGTACGACTATTTAATCTCAAACATGTGGCCAGACCATACTTACCATTTTTATTATGCATTATACAGTAAGACTTTACTCTTATGCCTCACAGTCCATATCAGAAGTGACTTGTAAAGAATTTTGAGTTCCATATGAGTAAGGAATACCAGAGACATTAATGGAGTCCCTGTTAAAATAAACTAAAAATATTATGATTGTGTCACAGACTGCAATTTTACATATAAACATATTATTATATTACCCTAATATAAAAATATTAGTAATTATACTAAGGCTAAGCATTTACATACATGCTGGTTCAACATGTTTTATGTTTACATTTTTATTCAACTTTATTTTTTACTATATCAGATTTTTTTTACACATTTTTACACATTTTTTTTAAATGCGTTAACTTGAATACTAGGGGTAGCCTTACACAAACTTTCAGCAAATTCCCTTTTGATGGAATTGTTGCCCATTCCTCCAGACAGAACTGGTGTAACTCGATTAGATTTGTGAGTTTCTGTGCTCAGACACTTTTTCAGATCAGTTCACACATTCTTTATGAAGGATTCAGGTCAGGGTTCCTTATGGCCACAACAATATTTTCATCTTTAAGCCATTCATTTTATTAAAACTTTGCTTAGGTTGGTTTGGGATGACGCTGCTGGACGACTTGACAAGTTTTAACATTCTATCTAATGTTGTTATATTGCTTTTCAAATTAATTCCTAATTCATTTACATCCATATATATCATTGATCAGTTAAACAGGGCTGGACTAGGACAGAATTTCAGGCTGGGAAATCCCACACCAACCCAGGCCATCGTATGCACCCAAATAAATTTAGAAACCACAGCCTTATTTTAGGTAAAGATAGTATGGCGCTAAATCTAATATTCATTTCAGTAATAATATTAATATTCAGTTCAAATGAAAAAAAAATATGAAAGATAAAACTACAGTCATTTACAGATAAAACTGACTGCAATTGAAACGCTGATTACAGTTGTTTGTGGCACATTAGTATATGTGAGGGGGCAAACTTTTCAAGATGGGTGGTGACCGTGGTGGCCATTTGGAAGTCGGCCATCTTGGATCCAACTTTTGTTTTTTCAATAGGAAGAGGGTCAAGTGACCAATCAAACGTATTGGGAATTTCACAAGAAAAACAATGGTGTGCTTGGTTTTAACATAACTATTATTTCATGAGTTATGTACAAGTTTCTCTTTGTTCACAGCCATTGACATGTCGAAGAGGTTAACACGTGATGAGCGGATCGAAATTGTGTTGATATCTGGTGAACACAGTAACCGGGTCATTGCAGCAGATTTCAATGCAAGACACCCTACGAGACCACCCATCTCCCATGCTACAGTTAGCAAACTGCTTGCTAAGTTTCGTGAAACTGGTTCAGTGTTGGATTTGCCAAAATGTGGACGCATGAAAACTGTCACTAATGAACAAACATCAGTGGCTGTCCTAGCTTCATTCAGCAAGAGCCCACAGCGTAGCACTCGCCGCATGTCACTGGAGAGTGGCATTAGTCGAACATCCCTTCGGCGGATATTAGCTACTCACAAATGGCACCCTTACAAACTCCAGCTACTGCAGCATCTCAACGAGGATGACCCAGATCGGCGCACACAATTTGCAGAATGGGCAAAACAAAAATTGGAACAGGACCCTCAGTTCACGCAGAAGATTTTGTTCAGTGATGAGGCAAACTTTTATGTGAATGGTGAAGTTAACAAACAAAACCACCGCTATTGGTCTGACACTAACCCACATTGGATAGATCCCTCCAAGACTGTTGGAACAAAAAAAGTGATGGTATGGTGTGGTATATGGGGTACAAAGATAGTGGGGCCATTCTTCATCAATGGAAACCTCAAGGCCACTGGATATTTGAAATTGCTACATGATGATGTGTTTCCCTCTTTATGCACTGAAGCTGGCACGTTCCCTGAGTTTTTCCAGCAAGATGGTGCACCACCACATTATGGGTGTCANATAATCATAAGAATACACACAGCTGCTGCTCTTTCCAATGGTCTTGATCCAGTACAGTATAAAATTCTGGTTGTTGTTTTCTCCTGTTAAGTTGAAACTGCAGTTTAAATGTACATCTTCACCTTCAGTTAGTTCGACTGAAGATCTTTCCTCAGACTTGGTTGTCACTGAAAGAAAAACAATTTTTCTGTTTATTCTGAAGAACAGAACTGTCTTGATAAAATACAGAAAATGAAAATTGACTCACTTTCTTCATGTGCAGTGGCGACTATGTAAGACGTGACAGTGTTGGGTGACGGTTTGAATGGAAACAAGAAACCAGAATCCAGAGCAGAAACACATCGAAAAAATCCACTCCTTGCTATTAGCAGACATTTTTCACCAACTTTGCATGAATCTCTATTTGTGCAGGAATTCTGGGTATTATTAAGTTTGAATGTTTCACCATTAACACACTCCACTGTGCAGCTCACATCAATGATGTTGTCAGACTCTGTGCTGATTTGCCATTTGTTGGTGCTGTACTGCAATTTAACTTCATCTTCTTTAGTCGTAATAATGAATTCAGTGTGTCCTTAAGGAAGAGGAAAAAATATATTATACATGTATGATGTCTGTATAACAGAGACAAATTTAATTTCCCAAAATGTTTAAGAAAGAAAGCTATTCTTTAAAAATGACTCTCATGCTAGGGTATGACTCAGAAATTTGATTTATGATGACTGTTAAAAAATTGCCTTCAGGGAAGAGGAAAAAATCTTCTTATTAAAACTCACATGATTAATAAAGTAATAAAACATAGTAAATGGACTCACCATCATCACTGCTGATGAAAAGAAACAGAATGGCGAAACACTTCCACACCATTATTACACTTTTAGCACTGAGGGGAAAAAACAGAAGTGAGTAATGTTTTAAATGTTTCGGCTTTTATACTTGAAAATATACAGAATGAAAGTAAATTAAACAGAATGCTTATCAAAGTTGTGAACAGTACGTATCTTTAAATCTTTAGAAACATTTTTAACATTATTAGAAAATAAAGTGACAAACCTTGACATCCTGTTTAAAGGCTGAGGTCACAACTTGTGTGTCTTCTTGTTACATAGATTATGCTTGTGTGTGTGTGTGCATGCATGTGCATGTCTGTATGTGTGTGTGTGTTTATGAAAGAGATAGAGACAGGGAGAGAGAGAGAGAGAGAGAGAGAGAGAGAGAGAGAGAGAGAGAGTTTATGTACCAGAATAAAACTGTAAAAAAAAAAAAAAAGGATATTACACAGAAGTTAATTTAAGCTTTCAAAAGAGTTCTATTATAAGTGCAACCGTACACTACATGTGTGTCTGATTGCTTTTGCAGCTGCGCACCCCCTGGTGAAAAGACTTTGCCAAGGTTTTGTGTGTACATCGGTCAGTACACTCGCTCTTTTACTATCTTTACATTTCATACTTTAAGGAATCAGAAAGTTTCCAAAAAATGTTTGTCTTTCTGTCTGTCTGTTGGTGTGTCTGTATGTCTGTATATCTGTCCAGGACAGAATTTAATGAAACTTAGCCAGTCCATCAGGACTTGAAGTTAAACCTGCACCTTAAATGACATGAAAACGTTGAGTAGAAGGAGCGTTATGAGCAATTATGTGCCAGGTTACATCACAGCATCCTGTTTTTTTTTTTCTCTCATTCAGCACTTTTGCTCAAGGTGGCCATGGTTATACTGTACATGTGACTCAACAGAGCCAATCAAAGCAATAGTTTTCTGTGTACACAGGAAAACACAGAAATGACCGTACAATCCAGCACAATCCTCCATAAACCAACTTGATAGAGCGACTCATCATGGCTTACTCCAACGCATACTCTGAAAAGAGTACAGTACATGCACTAGGAAACTACTGAAACTTGTGTGAGAGAGAGACAGGTTGCATATCTTCTTCAACAAACAATACAAATTTAATGCAAATGCCTGTAGAGTTCAGAAAAAGTAACTAATGTAAAGTTCAGCTGTAAATTTCTTGTTCTGTTGGCATAGAATTGTGCAGTCTCTATTAAACTAAAGACAGAAATAGAGCAATGTGGTCTGGATATCAGGGCGTCAGGCAACAATCAACCAAATTAACCTCAGTATAGCATTTTGATTTGATGATGAAAGACACCTACACACAATTCATTATAGCACTATGTTTATTTTTATAGACATTAACGTTATACATTACAGTTTATTTATTAATAGTAAAGGAATTCAAAAACTCTCTTTCAAGCGAAATATAGAGAATACATAAAAATATTTTTAAAAGAATATTTTTTTTATGAGCTAAAATCTCACACAGTAATGATATTTATTACCTGACAAAGAAAGATGAATGAAAAATGATTTTTAAAAAGTAACACAATGTACTTTAACAGTGGACAATTCAGAAATCAATTCCAGTTCACACGGTTCATCAGTAGAAAAATCTTAAAATAGGAAAAATAAAGTACATTATTGTCACGCTCCGGGGTTGTTCGAGGCATAAACGCAGGAGGATCCAGGTGGTTCAGGGAAACGATATATTTTATTGTAAAACATGTAAACACAAAACAGGGGAATAACGAAACAACTATACTTTAATAAGAAAACGGAACTAAAACACGAATAAAACAAACAAGAGACATCTACTTTCAAACTTATTGTAACAAATGCAAGACAACAACTATAACTCAAACACAACTTATATAATGAAAACTAATTATCAACTCGGATCAGGTGCGCGCCCACATGACCTGACCGAGTTGAGAAACCGGGAAATGAAGTATGACATTGAAACTAAAAAAGAACTACACAAAAAAACACAGGGCGCTTTGGCGCCCTCTAGAGGTTATCCCTGACATAAAAAAAACACAGGGCGCTTTGGCGCCCTCTAGAGGTTATCCCTGACAATTATGTATGGAAGATTTGATTGCTACATCGCAAGATGCAAAACTATGTTTTAAAAAACGTCTCTATTGTCTTAACAAACTGTACGTGCTATCTACTGTACATCAGTGCCATTTTCGCTTCCCCAAAATGTAATAAATTTACTTCAGTAAAAAAATTAAATTCACATGCATGTCCTGTAGATACTCTCAAGAATCCTTCCAGTGTCCTCTCATGCCCCGAGCTCATACAAGTCATTCTGCTTCATAACTGAATCATTGTCTGTGGATTCTTGTTGAGCTTCCTGCATTAAATCCTCCTGCTGAGATCCCACCTTACTCTCTTCTCCTCCAGTCCCCACATCATACAGAGGACCTGTACAGAAGGTTGAGCATTAAAAAAAATGCAAACATGTTAGATCTTCTGCACTTTTCCCCCAGTCAGGGCTGTCACTGGTTCTGGAGTCTACAGTATATCTCAAAAACAAGTACACAACTCACAGACACTGACACAGTTGCTCATACAGTATTTGCACACTTATTCACACCTAGGGCCAATTAAGCATGGTCCGACCACTTACTAGCATGTTTTGGGGAGGTGGGAGGAACCCCAACCAAACTACTGTGTCACCAAGCTGTCCTTCAAAACTGGCTATTACAAAAATATGAGATATAAAAATCTTAATGTTTGAAAGGCTTACATTCCATATTAACGGCTTCTTCAGTTTCATCCACATTTTGGTTTCTGCAGGTTCAAGACAACATGATGAAGCAGGAACAAGTTATATCAGCAGTAATAAAATATTTTTGAATGCCATGTTTATTCAAAACATACAGTTATAAATATCATTGCTTACCTTTGAAGTTCTATTGCCTGAGATCCTGTTACAATATTATTTTAGGTTATTAAATAAAAGTGTTGTCATATGATTAAATGGCATTAGTTTCACAAGGTTCTTACCTGATGAGGTTTTAGTCTTTTTCCAGATAAACCAAACAGCAGCTAGAGCAAGAGCCAGTAATATGGGGATTGTAGCATATAACGGGGTGAAATCTGTATAGAAGCAACAAATAAAACTTATGGAGGCAGAAAATATTGAAGTCACATATACACACACCAGAGCTGATTCCAGGATCAGACCTTTAGTCAGGCTCAGCCCCTAATGAGACTTTTATAGTGTCTTGCTATGTTTTATTAATTATTATTGTATTATGTTTATGTATTTTAAATATATTGTGATTAACACTAATATTAGAATTATTAGTAAAATCATTTTTGAGACACTTTTTTTTTTTTTATTAAAAATGAAATATGCTGGGCATTAGGCCTATAAATATGTGGTCTTCACACCTGGTCCTTCTTGCTCTGGCCTTCTGTTGTGTTCACCCTGCTCTGTCAGTGTACTGTTCTCTGTTTCTTTGTGGTGTTATCCACAAGTTAAAAAACAGAGAGAAGTTGTAATTAGCTATAAATGCAATTACTCCATATTGATTAATTGATCCAACTCTAATTAGATGTTGGGTTGTTTTGCCAAAGCAGGGAGGTAACATTACACACTATATCCATCTAGTATATTCTTGTATATCTACAGTATAGAAAAAACACATCTTATCACAATAAGAAACTGACTATTATGGCATTAACTGTGCTGATTTAGTTTGATTGTGATTTACTCAAAAGAGGCCCTGAATAAGCTGTAATACCTCTCGCTAGGATGAAGCAATCTGAACGAGACAATGTACAATGTGCTTCTCAGTATCTGGAGCTTCGAATGCCTGGATGCCCCTTAGTCAGATCGATAAGGTATGCTCGAGAAAGCCATTGCGCTGTTTACCGCCGTACCTCTTCACTCAGTCCCTCAACTTCTCATCAGGATGTTGGTGTATAGTAATGAGCTGCTCTTTTTCATAATGCGAATCTGTTATGTCACTAATTTTGTTGAAGCGATGTCAGAATGAAACACAAGTATCAGACTGTGGAAGATTTGAAGGAAAACAAATGTGAAATTGCTGCTATTCCTCACCGATATTTTTGCCAATATGTTCAGAAAGACTGAGCACCGCGTCAAAATGAAATGTGTGTTGCAGAAAACGGAGATCATTTCCAGCATCGCATTAATGCAATCAATTACACATATGTCAAGGTACAGTATGTAGTGTATTTTTTTTTGTTCAGGTTGCTTCACCATAGCGAGAGTTATTACAAAATATTCGGGGCCTCTTTTGAGTGAATCACCCGAGACGTAACCTGTTGACAAAACGTTCTTGTCTCTTAACAGAACCCTGAGTTTAGCTATTTACTTTACTCTGAAAGCTTGATTTGCCCATAAGGCTAGACTGGTTTTTATTGCCGGAGATTTCCTTGAAATGCTTACACACACACACACACACACACACACACACACACAACACAACTGGTCGCAACGGAAGAGTAAAGACTAAAATTATTTTAAAAAATAATGACGCATTATTATTTTCATTTACTTTAGGAGTGCTAAAATTACATCTACAAATGCATATGACACACAGAGAAACACACAGACCCTCAAAAAGTATAATGCAGTTAAACTCACCAGTGCTGTTTCTAGGATTTTGAGCTTCTTTAGTCTTAGAATCACTGACTGTAATAGTCTTTATGATCTTCCACTTTCCTTGTATTTGTAAAGCACAAAGATATTGTCCAGCATCTGACTCTGTTACGTTACTGATCCTGATGTTATGGGTGTTTTTGCCTTCAGTTTGGTTTGTGAGTCTGTAACGCAGTTCTTCTTGCACAGTGCAGTGGTCATTGTACGTTATACCCTGCATATCAAAATCATAAGAATACACACAGCTGCTGTTCTTTCCAATGGTCTTGATCCAGTACAGTATAAATTTCTGGTTGTCGTTTTCTCCTGTTAAGTTGAAACTGCAGTTTAAATGTACATCTTCACCTTCAGTTAGTTCGACTGAAGATCTTTCCTCAGACTTGGTTGTCACTAAAGGAAAAACAATTTTTGTGTTTATTCTGAAGAACAGAACTGTGTTGATAAAATACAGAAAATGAAAATTGACTCACTTTCTTCATGTGCAGTGGCGACTATGTAAGACG
>QMIH01000350.1:433728-447823 GCA_003987875.1 Clarias batrachus | reverse complement strand
ATTATTAATATTAGTAGTAGTAGTAGTAGTGCTGTGAATGTATTATTATTATTATTATTATTATTATTATTATTACCATTTCTTTTGCTATGAATATTAAAAGTTCTACATGATTAAACGCAATGCAAATATGCTAGTCATTGTAAATGCTGACATGACAAAGTAGAACCAGCTTTGCCAATCCCTTTTTTTTATCTTTTCAAGAGTTTTCTAAATTAAATAATATTGTAGCAACTAGAGAAAAAAAATCAAAAGAACAAAAGATGGTACCTTTTTTAAGCACGAGCGCCCTCTGGTGGAGAGTGTTTGCCACCTTTGTATTTGTGCTGAAATCTAAAATACAAACCAGCTCAAACAGTTAAAGTGAAACACAACGTATTCTATCGAGAAGTACATATGAAGTGTGTTGTGTTCATTTGTGATACATTTGTGGTTTTGTTTAAGTGGTCTTGCTAGTAATTTATTGAGTAAGCTTTTATGGAAGAAAAAAGAAATTGAAGAACTTTATTTGTTAATATACTGACCTGTCTGAGCTGTCAGGCAAATATCTGTGTACTAACCTCTAACTAGGATTCTGAAATAAATCTTATTTCTTAATATAATATCAGCAGTTTCACAAGCTGACATTTTGTGACTTTAATGCATTATAATAACTATTTAATTTACCATTTTTATCATGCTTCATTAGACTCTTTTATCTGAAGTGTCTTGTGAAGAATTTTGAGCTTTGCAGTTGTTAAAGCCAAATAATTTAACATGAGTTGAAGAAGACATGGAGCTCCTGTTAAAATTAAATGAAAAAATATTTATGATTTCCTTGTTGTGTTTCTAGCTTCACAGCCTGCAATTCTGCATATATGTAAATATATTACAATATTATCCTAACATAATAATATTAGTAATTATACTGAGGCCAAGCAGTTACACCATGGTTCAACATGGTTTCTGTTCTGTGTTCAGTCAATAGGGCATTTAGTTATTTCCATAAAGGTTATTTTTTTTAATTGTTTACACTAATGCACTTTTTTATTCTTTTATGACTTTGACCTTCAATTGATTCAGGTCAGGGTTTGTTATGACCATGCCAATATCTTATTGATTTTGTTATCTTTAAGCCATTTATTTTATGTCAGCTTACTTAGGTTTGATTAAGATGAATGAGTGTTCTGCTGGATCACCCAGTTATTGAAAAGTTTTCACTTTTTGGCTAATGTTTTAAGCTTTTGCTTTAGGAATTCTAGACAGTCAATGGTGCAATTTATTCTTAAACTGCATCACCAGTATGACCTCCCTGTATGTCTTTCAGGCCACCTCTATGTCAGACTCTCTTAATAGTGGATTAATACTTTTGGTATCTGATGTCACTGATTCCTTCACCAGTTCTCTTGGCTCTATTTTGGAGTTCAGCACTCTTGTGCCTTCTTCCTTCAAATGGGTACTAGATAGGATTGGGATCTGAGGAGTTTGGAGGAAATGGTTTTTCCTGTTGGATTAGACTGGACAGTCTGGACTTTGGTCCCCGTAGGCATAAATGAGCCTGGCGTGCCCATGATCCTGTCACTAGTTTAGTGGCATATAATTGATAATGAATGGTATTAACACCATGTAACAGGTGAATATGTTACAACTGATAAGTGTATACACACACTTTGACCCACTAGAATTCTAAAATTTAATGAATGAACATATTTCTGTATTTGTATAATCTATAATTTTTGAGTTGTACATTTTAACAAAGGAAAATGATTTAAAATAATAATAATAATAATAATAATAATAATAATAATAATAATAATAATAATAATAAAGAGTTCAGTGAGTGCATATACATATTGCAAGGGTTTCATACAGTAGGGCTGTATTCTAAGCATAACAGAACAGAGCTGAATCAAAGACTTGACCAATTAATTAAATGTAAACTTTATTACATGATTAAAATTACATAGTGCCAGTCCACACTAAAAGAACCTTGGATATTAATATACTATACTATACAGTATGAACAAAAGTTTGTGAACACCTGATCATCATATTCATATCTTTCTCAAACTGTTGCCAAAAGCACAGAATTTTCTAGGATTTCGTTACACAATAAAAAAAGAAAAACATAATATACACATCTCTTGTAATTGCTTTATATAGCAATCAGTCTAAACTAGATAAGCAGAGTAAAGTCTGAGTTATTAGGCACAGCACTTGAAATTTTAGAGAATAAATGACACTTTTTAAGAGGTAATTCATTTAAGAGCTGATGACAGATTTCTCTATGATCAGATTATATGTAAAGCAACATTTACAATAACAAAGTTCCTAATGTAGAATGTGTTTTGTACATTTTAAATAAGAAGAAGACATGATGTGACAGTATTGTGAGGTTGTAAATATAGTGAGTAAAAGACAACATCATGCTGTGTTGCTCTCAGACCTCAAAGACTTTGAGTTTCATCTCTAAGTCGGGTTCTGCAAAAGAGAAGGAAAAAAAGGTTTACAGGAATTAGAATACCAGAGATATTTATAGAGATCATTTTTGTTTAAACTAAATATGAACAAAGTAGGAATGCAATTGTCAGGGATAACCCCTAGAGGGCGCCAAAGCGCCCTGAGACTTTTGAGTTTGTAGTTCATTTAGTTTCACTTCATTTCCCTGCATGCAGCTCGGTCAGGTGACATGGGCGCTCACCTGAACCGAGTTAGTTATTAGTTTCTTTATAAATAGGTTGTTTGAGGTTCAGTTTTTGTCTAGCAACTGTTGATTTATACCCAGTAAATGGCAGTCCAGGTTAGTTCGTGGTTTTCTCGTCTTGATTTGTGTTTTGGTTTATTTTGGCACAAAGTACTTGTTTGTTTTGCTTTCTTTATTTGTATTTAAATAAACATCATTCTCTTTATAAACATCGAGACCTCTGCAGTTATGTCTCGCACACACCAACGACGTGACAGCAATAATACATTACATTTGAAGTTCCATATCCTGAGATCCTGTAATAAAATAATAATTATATTAGCTGTTGTAGAGAACATAGATATTTTAAAACACTGCTATTTATGAAGACACTTACTTGACGAAGTTTTATTCTTTTTACGTAAATATATCACTATAACCGCTACAGGAACACCCAGTATTATTGGCAGTGTAACACATAAGCGGATGAGAGACTCACCTGTGTAGAAACAATTAAATATTGGTAGAGGAAAAATATTATACAGCACCATGCTAGGTGTGTATATTTACTGCTTTTACTGTTCATATTTAACACATGAACAAACACAAAGTATGCAGTTTTTTTCAGCTTCTTTAGACACACACACACAGACAAATGCAAAAACTCACCTGCAGTATCATCTTCCTTTTCTTCAGTTTGTTTAGTCTTAGAATCACAGACTGTAATATATTGTATTATTATTACCCTATTAACATTCCTGTCTTACACATGCACACAAAACGCAACTGGTCACATCTCTAAGCAGACTGAACTGGACTAAAATGATTGTGTGCACTGTTAAAACTCACCAGTACTGTTTTTTTGTTTTTCAGATGCTTTAGTCTTAGAATCACTGACTGTAATATTCTTTATGATCTTCCACTTTTCTTGTATTTGTAAAGCACAAAGATATTGTCCAGCATCTGACTCTGTTACGTTACTGATCCTGATGTTATGGGTGTTTTTGCCTTCAGGTTGGTTTGTGAGTCTGTAACGCAGTTCTTCTTGCACAGTGCAGTGGTGATTGTACGTTATACCCTGTGTATCAAAATCATAAGAATAAACACAGCTGCTGCTCTTTCCAATGGTCTTGATCCAGTACAGTATAAAATTCTGGTTGTCGTTTTCTCCTGTAAAGTTGAAACTGCAGTTTAAATGTACATCTTCACCTTCAGTTAGTTCGACTGAAGATCTTTCCTCAGACTTGGTTGTCACTGAAGGAAAAACAATGTTGCTGTTTATTCTGAAGAACAGAACTGTCTTGATGAAAAACAGAAAATTAAAATTGACTCACTTTCTTCATGTGCAGTGGCGACTATGTAAGACGTGACAGTGTTGGGTGACGGTTTGAATGGAAACAAGTAACGAGAAACTGGAGCAATAACACACTGAAAAAATCCACTCCTTGCTATTAGCAGACATTTTTCACCAACTTTGTACGAATTTTTATTTGTGCAGGAATTCTGGGTATTATTAAGTTTGAGTGTTTCACCATTAACACACTCCACTGTGCAGTTCACATCAATGATGTTGTCAGACTGTGTGCTGATTTGCCATTTGTTGGTGCTGCACTGCAATTTAACTTCATCTTTAGTATAAATGAATTCAGTGTGTCCTTAGGGAAGAGGAAAAATACTTAATTTACTATTTATTTATTTAAGTTCACTGTACTAGCCTAACATATTAATGAACATGAGACTGTATGACTAAGATAATGTTAATTTACCAATGTTTTAGAAAAGAAAGATTTTCTTTAAAAATGACTGACATGCTGCAGTATGTACAGTCCGACTCTATCGTATTTTATCTTATTAAAAAAAAATCTTACTGAGAGTCACATGGTCATTCACTAATTATTTTTGTGTTATGAGCATGAGTAATAAAGAAATAAAAAAAGAAAATGTATTGTACGTTCCATTGTTACTGCTGATGAAAAGAAACAGGAGAGCGAAACACTTCAACACCATTATTACACTTTTAGCACTGAGGGGGGAAAACAGAAATGAGTAATGTTTTAAATGTTTCAGCTTTAGAACTTGAAAACATACAGAATTAAATTAAATTAAACAGCACACTGTGATGTCAAGGTTCTGTCATGCACAGAATCTTGACATAAATACCTTACCAAATAGTAAACTTTTAAACAACTGATAAAAAAAATAAAGTGACAAACCTTGTTTAGTGGCTGATGTCACAACTTGTGGTTCTTCTTGTTACTAGACATATATAATGAATATGTGCGTGTGTGTGTTTTCGTGTGTGTGTAAGAGAGAATACCAGAAGAAATAACTGGGAAAAACCCATTACACAGAAGTGAAATTAAGCTTCAAAGAGTTCAAGTGTATTTATAAGTGCAACTGTACATGTGTGTCTGACTGTCTGATATTTGGCATGATGATTTTTGGCACAGGTGGGTGGTAATGAGTTACACTTACTCTGTTACTGTCAGGGGATACCACCAGAGGGCGCCAAAGCGCCACAGACTCCATTTTGTGTTTTGTTATCAGTTGTAGTTTTGGTGGACTCAAATCCCCAGAATGCACCTCAGTCAGGTGATGTGGCGCTCACCTGAACTGAGGTTGCTAATTAGTGTTTGTTATAAATGTTCCGGTGTTCAGTTTAGTCTTGTCTTGCATCTGTTCATTCTGGTATGTTGTTTGATTCTGTGTTTTCCTAGCTCTGTGTTCTCCTGGCTCCATGTTCTCCTGGCCTTTGTCTGTCTCCTGGCCTGTCTGTCTCTGTCTGTTGGTAATGTCTAGTCTGGTTAGTCTGTCATGTTTAGTTTACTCCTGGTCTAGTTTGTCATGTTTATAGTTTGTATGTCCTATGTTTAAGTTCATATTCTGTTCCTATTGTTTCCCGTTTTGAGTTCATTAAAGTCTGTTGCTCACTTCACCTCTGCTATCATGCCTCTCTTTCGTCCAGCAAGCAGTAACCGTGACAGTTACGTTTACCTGACAAACCTTTGGGGAAAAAATGTACTTCTATGAGTAGTTTTACTGCTCCATACTTTTTACTTTTACCCGAGTAGATTTGTGAAGAAGAAACGCTACTCTTACTCCACTATATTCAGCTACACTCGACTTGTTACTTTTCTAACCATTTATTCTACGCATGCAGCCGGTGGATCTACCACGTGACTGTTTCACCAATCAGATGCAGCAATGATAATCACATGACTCTGTTTGACTAATTAGCCAATCTTTCTCTAATTTTGCGGAACGCCCATAAATCCATACTGCTAATAGTGGGATCTTGCAATTTTTCATGTTTGTGTGAATGTTATCCCTGGTATCACATCCAAAGTATGTTTCGCTTGCAAAAGAACAGCTTCATACTGTGGTGTGTTCTCTATCTGCCAAATCGGTTCACACACTTCAGTACAGTGTGTGTATATGTGTGTGTGTAATATATATATATATATATATATATATATAAATTACTAAAAAAAACAAATCTGGCATTACGATGAAAGTTACTCAGAACTTGAAGTTTTTTCACCGAATACTTTTTTACTCTTACTTGAGTAATATTATTTTGAAATACAGCTACTCTTACTTGTGTTAATATTTTGGCTACTCTACCCACCTCTGATTTTTGGATGTTCATACATACTGTAGTTACAAAAACTGGTGGGTTTTCACATTACTAGACATAGACTCTGCTTGTGTGTGCATCTGACATTGTTGCGATACTGATCCTGTTTTTTTACTATTAAGAGTTATCAACAAGTAACCAATGTAAATGTTTCAACTTTTTTCTGAGTGTAAATTTCTGTTGAACCCCTGTTGAAAATAATAAATTCTTCACTCAGCAGTGGGTATGTTCCAAAATCTTTTAAATGAGCAGTTATTAAACCTTTAGTTAAGAAACCTGACCTTGACCCCTGTCAACTGTCCAATTACAGGCCGATATCAAACCTCCCCTTTATCTCTAAGATGCTGGAAAAGATAGTAGCACAGCAGCTATGTTCATATGTACATAATAGTATACATGAACTGTATCAGTGAGGATTTAGGCATTATAACAACACAGACAGCACTTGTTAAAGTAGTAAATGACCTCCAATTGGCCTCTGATCAGGGTTGTCACTATATTTGTGTTCCTCAACCTCAGTGCAGCTTAGAAAGATTTAAAAAATTATTAGAAAGTTACAGATTAGAAAATGTAGTAGGAATTAAGGGAATGTCCCTCTCCTGGCTCAGATTCTATTTGACTGATTATTATCAGTTTGTAGATTTAAATGGTGACTTCTGCATGATCTCAGGTGGGGTTTGGTGTTCCACAGGGTTTGGTTTTAGGCCTACTACTTTTTTCTCTTTACATGCATCCTCTGGGCAACATAATTTGTAAGCATAGTATCATTGTTATGCTGATGACACAGTTATGTCTCAGCAAAACTAGGTGAGAAAAACTAGCTTAATAAAGTTGAGCAATGTGTGAAGGACATAAGAGAATGGATATTAATTAACTTCCTTTTCCTTAATTCTGATAAGACAGGCATTTTAGTCATACTGTACAGCTAGAAATAAGCTTTTTGATCACACTAACTTTAGATGGCCTTTCTGTTCATTCAAGTGCAACAGTAAAAAACCTTGTGATTATAGATTCTAGTCTTTCATTTGAAGCACATGTAGATAATATTCCCAGGATAACACTCTTTCCCTTCAGAAATATTGCCAAAATAAGGAATATATTGTCACAAAAAGATGCAAGAAAATTAGTTCATGATTTTATCAACTCTAGGTTGGACTATTGTAAAGCCTTACTGTCTGGTTGTTCAACTAGGTGTATAAACAAGCTTCAGTTAGTCCAGAATGCAGAAGTGAGAGAACCAGAAAATACAAGCTCATCACATCTGTCTCATCTACACTGCATTGTCTCCCTGTGTAATTTCGCTGCATTACATGTATTTGCTCATTTTAAAATACAACTTTTGGCGTATAAAACATTAAATGGTCTTGCGCTGCAGTATCTGAGTGAACTTCTAGTGTCTTATGACACGCCTAATGGGTATGAGGGCATGACTTATTGGGCATGAGGAAATAAACGTTACACTGGAACATGTGAAACATGGGGTTGATCCACCGAAAATCTTGGTTCCCTGAAGAGTTCAAAGGTGGTTGCCATTAAAGGGAGACGGTACCGGTTCTTAAATGTGATGTCATTCAGGCTCCTGTAATTTATGCAATGATGAAGGGAACCATCTTTTTTGCCCACAAAGAAGAACTTGACCTCGACTGGGGAGGAGGAAGGGCGAATGATCCCCGCCGCAAGGGACTCCGTAATGTATTGGTTCATTGCCTTGTGTTCCTTGGGGAAGAGGGAGTACAGACGGCCCTTGAGTACATTGGAGCCAAATTGTAAAGTAGTGTGGTGCCTGGAAGGAGGTTCATGGTGCAGTCGTATATGGGTGGTGTCGGGAAAGAGAGATGGCGCGGGATTTACTGAACACCTCCTTGAGGTCATGGTACTCTGAGGGAATGTGGATGAGGTCCAGTGGTTCCCCCGTGTGGGCGGGGTTGAGGCATGATGTGGTGGTGACTCGTAAGCAGGTCATGGAACTCGATGGGCTCCAGGCCGAAATCGAGTTCCTGGCCTAATTTATCTGTTGGTTGCACGGATTAACCAGGGCAGATCCAGAATGACCGTGGCGTGAGATCCCTCCATGATGAATAATGAGGTCAATTCTGAGTGGTTGCCTGAGACCCTGAGGCCGATGAGAAGGGTTCTGTGAGTAATAGATGAGAGTAGACTCCTATCGAGGGCCTGAACCTTGACGTGGGTCTCCAAGGGCAGGGCGGGGATACCCAGAGCCTTGGCTAAAGCCGCGTTGATCAGATTGCGGTCCGAGCCTGAGTTAGCCAGTGCCTGCACCAGCTGGGTCCATTGTTCATGGCCAAGGAACTTTACTTGGCGTCACGACCCTCTAGTGCTCCCAGCAAAACTAGACGTTGCCTCCTTTTACTGGACAGTTCTTACGTAGGTGACATGCTAGGAAAATAAAGCACATGGGGAAGGTGACAGCGTGGGAAAAAGTGACAGACAGGTCATGAATCATGACACGAGCTTTTTCTTACAAACCCCCAAAGTTATGGAATAGCCTTTCAATTACTGTTCAGAACTCAGACACAGTCTCAGTGTTTAAGTCTAAGCTTAAAACCTATTTATTTAGCCAAGCATTTTTGTGAATAGATTTGCCTCAGGTAAAAAAGCAGATCTGGGGGACGCATGGTTGTCGAATATTAAGGTGAACTGGTATGTTTAGATGCTGTCTTCCCCACTCTCATTGATCACTCAGGTTTGTTGACGGTGAAATAATTGGTTGCTTTACATCCCAGGGGGCCCTCATGTCTGTCTTTCCTTCTGGCTTTCTCTTTTTAGTTATGCTGTTATAGTTAGTCCTGCCTAAGTCCCTGCTTGCACTTTGCACTACATATACATATACATTCACCTTATACATTATGTGACTATTACCATACTTAACTGTTTTCTCTCTTTCTCTTCTCTCTCTTCTACTCTCTCTCTCTCTGTTGCGCTACACATGTTGCTCCTGAGCTGCCAGTGATCTAGATCCCCTCTGCCCTCTGGACCTGTCTGACTGGTGCCCCGCTCCTGGTTGGAGAATTTGTCACATGAATGCCCCATGTGGTCTGTTCGGGATGCGTGTGGTGAGTGTTCCATTTTACCATGAAGACGGTCCTGGCCTTGGCTGATGCTGACAGTTGTTCTCTGAGGACTTGTGACTGCAGTCGCTCGAAAGTTCAGGAATGAAATTTCCTACTAGTCTACCTCAAGCCTCCAATTACGAACTGGACTCCATACTGTGATTATCCATTATCACCCAGGGTGCCAATCCATCGCAGGGCACAGACACACACACATACACTCACGCATTCACACACTACGGGCAATTTGGGAACGCCAATTAGCCTAACCTACATGTCTTTGGACTGTGGGAGGAAACCGGAGTACCCGGAGGAAACCCACCAAGCACGGGCAGAACAATAACAAAACAGGAAAGCGGTCTGAAGCAAATATTTGGACACCGTGCATGGGTGTTAATTAGTAACACACACTTTGCTAAGTATCACAGCTTGTAAAAGAGTGTCTTTGCTTGGAGGAATTTTCTCCTATTCTCCCTTGCAAAAGTCTTCAAGTTCTGTGAGATTGTTGGGCCACTTTGCATGCACTTTTTATTTGAGGTTTATCCACAGATTTTCAGTAATGACCATGCTTTCAGTGAGGGCCATGCAAAAAACCTCCAGCTCGTGACCTCTTTAGGCAATCCGGTGTGTATTTTGATGTGTGTTTTGAATCACTCTCCTGTTTCAGATTGTTTGATCTGAAAGTTTCCTGTTTTATATTGATGGGTAGCACAGAAAAAAGAAGCGTTACACAAATGCCCATTTACTTTAGATGACACTCAATTTTCCTTAGGCAACACATGTAGTCTAGTCTTTCCTAATAATGTCTGTGAACAAGCCATAGCTCTAACCAGATAAACTTGATTCTCTGAGAGCTCAAATCTTCTGGATGCCCAGATTTTTACATGGTGCTGCTTTCCTTTTTTCACTGTTAAAGTGTTCAAAACAAAAAATAAGAAATATTGTAAGCTTGCTTAAATTGTAGAATCTTTAATAAACTAAGCCTTTTGGAAATCAGTTCATATTCTACTCACTTAACTATTTACAGTAACAGAATTTCTTTATTCCCCCCATCATCGTCATATTAACCCACAGGAACACTGATAAACAAATAAAAATAGAAAAATCACTCACCATGGCTACTACAGAGGAACAAAACCATAAGGATGGAACATTGCAACACTATAATTTCGGGGATTTTTGTACTCAGAACAAAAGCAGAAGTTACACAGAAGTAACTAATATTGTAAATGCTTCGTTTTTTTTTTCATGAAAACATAGAATTAAGCAATGCACTACTTGAGTTGGCTAACAGTATCTTGTCTCCTTTAAATCTTTAAATCATGGCACATCACCTCTGACCCACAGCAGAGGGCAGAATGCAAATTTACTATGTGAGCGCATGTCCTGTGCAAATTCCTAAAGGGGCCGTTCTCAAACATAAGAAGGCCATGGCTGAATTAGAAATCCTACTGCTTCAGCACATGGGACTGAGAATTAAGGATGCTGTGTAATTTCTATAGCATAGCTTTGTGTTATTTATTTTCTTTACTTTTATGTAAACATTTAATAATAAAATCACAAAAATTTTAATTTATATAATTTTTTTGTATTTATTTATTTAAAATAAAGCAAATGCAGTACCTTTACTTTCCACCAGGGAAAGAATAAACCAGAGTAATTTTTAAGCATACTGTACATTTATTGTTCTGTTGAAAGAGAATTTTGCTTCTTTCTGTCTGTGGATAGAACAAGAAAAAAATAGGTTTAATAATCTGTCAGAGCTAGAATATACACACATCTTGCTGACAGAGTTTGCAATCTGGTCCCTGTTTTCAGGCCGCACCCAATGGTTTGTTTCAAAACAAAAAAAAATGTAACTATTGCATGTAGCGAGCCAGTATCAGAATCATGCTTGTTACACTGTAATGCGCACCTCATCATGGCTCCTCACTCAGGGGAACAGCATCATGGATCCTTCACTGGAAGGACACTCAAGTAAATTTCATCATGTTTTCTTACGTAGAGACAAATGAGAGACAGCCAGCAAATGAAAATGTTTTATCTGGTTTCAGACACACTAGATGGCTTATTTATTACATTATATCTACCAGGGCAATTTTCTATCACTGTTGTAACATGGGGAAGTGAAAAGAGAAGGGTCTTATTTTGAAGATTAGGGGTTAAAACCACTAACGTTCTTTGGTATCTGATTTGCTAAGAGCTTCAGGAAGTTACTATGAAACAGAATACAGAAATAGCGCAATGTGGTCTGCAGTAGAGCCGAGGATATCCAGGCTCCAAAAAAAGAAGAAAAAAAAACACTTCATTAACCACAGTTTAGCATTCTGATTTTATGATAAATTTTACCTACACACAAATCATTTTAGCACGATGTTTATTTTTCATATAGATACTAAGAATACAATATAATTTATTAACAGTAGAGGAATGTAAAACCTATTTTATGCTACAGCAAAATAAACAAAATACATAAGAAAAATAATTTTTTTAATTAAGTTATTTAGAAGAATAAATATCAATGACATTTACATTGTCCATCACAGAGAAAGACGAATGATATAAAACATTCTCACAGTGTAAATGATCTTTTATAAAAGCAAGTACCATAATTTAGGAACAGTGGCCAGTTCAGAAATCAATGGCAGTTCATACATTAATCAGTAGAAAAAATGTAAATATGAAAGATAAAGCTTTGTATGAAAGCTTTGATTGCTGACACAGGATGAAAGAATCCATTTAAGATATTTCTGGTGGATCACAGGAACCTTATGCATCAACACTACTGATGAACCTATTGACATCAACACCATTTTGAACCCCAAATGTATTTCATTTTAGTCCGGTAAGGAAAAGAAAGTCACATGCATGTACTGTAGATACCTTAAAAAATCCTTTTTGCCTTGGTGTTTCGGTGTCCTCTCAGTCCCAGCTTTCATACAAGTCATTCTTCTTCACAACTGAATAGATGTCTGTTGATTCTTTTTGGCCATCCTTTATTAAAGCTTCTTGCTTAGATCTAAACTGTATCTCCTCTTCTCCAGTCCCCACAGCATACGGAGAACCTGTATGTCACATGAAGGCTGATCATTTAAAAAAATGCAAATATGATAAAACTTACTCGCTCACTCATATTTGCACACATATTCACACCCTGGGGCAAATAAGCATGGTCAGTCCACCTACGGGAATGTTTTGTCGAAGTTAGAGGAAACCCAACCAAACTACATCAAGTGTCACCATGATGTCCTTCAGAAATGATTATTACAACAAAAAATATATGTACAGTATAGAAGACATAATGTTCGAAAGGCTTACATTCCATATCAACAGCTTCTTCGGTTTTATCCCAATTTTGCTTTCTGCAGGTTGAAGACAACATGATAGCAGTGATAAAAGAGATTATGTTCATTTAAAACTTGTGGTTAGAAATACCATTGCTCACCTTTGCAGTTTCATCGCCTGAGATCCTGTTAAAATATTATTTTAAATTGTTACATATAAGTATTGGCATTACATTTACCAGACACCTTTTATTATCCAGAGAAACTTAGCAGTTGAGGTCCTTTGCTTAAGGGCCCTGTGTGGGCAAGGGGTGCTGGGGTCTGAACCCAGGACCTTATGATCAGTGTCCCCATGCCTTAATCACTGAGCTACCCCCGCCCCTGATGAAATCACTATAGTTTCAAAAGGTTCTTACCTGATGAGGTTTTAGTCTTTTTCCAAATAAAAAACCCCACAGCAGCTAGAGTAAGAGCCAGTAATATGGGGATTGTAGCATATAAAAAGGGAATGAAACCTGTGCTTAAACAACAAATAAAAATATAGGTAAGCAGATACAGTAACACACACACACACACACACACACACACTCACACAAAGACCAATACAGTTAAAACTTACCTAAACTATTGCTATCACTTTTATTTTCAGCTTCTTTAGTCTTAGAATCACTGACTGTAATATTCTTTATGATCTTCCACTTTCCTTGTATTTGTAAAGCACAAAGATATTGTCCAGCATCTGACGCTGTTACGTTACTGATCCTGATGTTATGGGTGTTTTTGCCTTCAGGTTGGTTTGTGAGTCTGTAACGCAGTTCTTCTTGCACAGTGCAGTGGTGATTGTACGTTATACCCTGCGTATCAAAATCATAAGAATACACACAGCTGCTGCTCTTTCCAATAGTCTTGATCCAGTACAGTACATAATTCTGGTTGTTGTTTTCTCCTGTTAAGTTGAAACTGCAGTTTAAATGTACATCTTCACCTTCAGTTAGTTCGACTGAAGATCTTTCCTCAGACTTGTTTGTCTCTGAAGGAAAAACAATGTTGCTGTTTATTCTGAAGAACAGAACTGTCTTGATAAAATACAGAAAATGAAAACTGACTCACTTTCTTCATGTGCAGTGGCGACTATGTAAGACGTGACAGTGTTGGGTGACGGTTTGAATGGAAACAAGAAACCAGAATCCAGAGCAGAAACACATCGAAAAAATCCACTCCTTGCTATTAGCAGACATTTTTCACTAACATTGTATGAGTTTTTATTTGTGCAGGAATTCTGGATATTATTAAGTTTGAGTGTTTCACCATTAACACACTCCACTGTGCAGTTCACATCAATGCTGTTGTCAGACTCTGTGCTGATTTGCCATTTGTTGGTGCTGCACTGCAATTTAACTTCATCTTTTGTGGTATAAATGAATTCAGTGTGTCCTTAAGG
>QMIH01000350.1:402200-433682 GCA_003987875.1 Clarias batrachus | reverse complement strand
ATCAATGCTGTTGTCAGACTCTGTGCTGATTTGCCATTTGTTGGTGCTGCACTGCAATTTAACTTCATCTTTTGTGGTATAAATGAATTCAGTGTGTCCTTAAGGAAGAGGAAAAAGACTTCATTAAAATTTACTAGTGTAACATGGTAATGAACATCAGAGAAGTTTACGTTCCCGAAATGTTTTAGAAAGAAAGCTTTTCCTTAAAATGACTCTCATGCTGGAGTATGATTGTATTTGATTTCAAATGGCTATTAAAACTAAAAATAATATGACAAAATATTCTAAGACTATATGGCAAAACTCAAAAGAAAGTAAGAAATTCACTCACCAAGGCATTTACTAAGAAAAATGCCAATGAACAGAAGCATACAACGCTGCACTGCCATTGCTACACCTTACACTGTGGCAAGAAAAAAAAAAGACCAGAAGTGAGCAAGTTTGAAAATTCTTTTGAAGCTGTGGTCTAAAATGAAAGTTCTTCAAGATGGTGAAGAAAAATGTACACTCCCTACAAAGCGGAAGTCATTCACATGTGAGCTAACTGACTCATAGAGTATGTTCCATCTTATCCTGCACATGTGCTTGTGCGTGTGTGTGTGTGTGTGTGTGTGTGTGTGTGTGTGTGTGTGTGTGCGCGCGTGTGGTTGTGTGTGTGCCCAGTATAATGAAGCCTCATGGTCATGCTTAAATGTGACTCTTCAACAATGATTTGGTAATTTCTAAAGGTCTCTGGACAGATAATGAACATGTGATAGGAGGAAATTAAGTCATTGCATGTGAAAGTTAAAGCTTAATATCATAGCACATCTCATCAATGTGCAAATAAAAGAAAAAGAGAGGAAAAAAAGAAAAAAAATGTTCAAAAGAGAGAGAAAGACAATCATGTACAGTATAAACAAGCTGTAATTGGATGTGTAACATCTATCCTGAACTGCAGTTTGAACGTAATCTGTATCTATATTTGTTACCTAAGCTATTATTTTTTTCCTTTTTCCTTTTGTAAATTGATACATTGCTTGAATATGACTTCAAAGAAGAATAAAATTACCAGGACAATAACAGCTGGTGGATTTCCTAACTTCCTTTTCCTGTCTGATGTATACTTGTATATACAAGCACTGCTGGTCCTAAGGTGAATGGTAGGGCAAAGAAAACCATCAAATCACCATAATGGTGTGGTAGAGTATAGAGACGACTCTAACGGATATCTCTAACTCTAACAAATTCTTTCTGGAACAAAGTTAACACAATTCGATGCTACTTGATAGACAGCAAAGCGCTTGTGAACTAGTCAAATGAACCTAACCCTAAAGTTGGCCTCAGTACAGATATCAGTACAGTTGTGTACTTTAGTAGTTTTTGTAAAGTCAAAAAAGTGCCTCCAGTCTGCTACACATTTTAATTTAACATTTTTTGTTTTGTAATTTATTTTCTACATTTCAGAGCAAATCTAGTGACTTTACAAACATATGAAATAACACAGTTATTTATATATAATGGTCAGTTGTTATTTTAAGGCTTGGAAGTCATGTGTTCTGAGACACTTCTTGCAAGAACAGTATTGTCAAATGCATTTGCAAAACTCATCATGATGAAACTGGCTCTCATGAAGGCCATGCCAGGAATGCAAGACCAAAACCTACCTTTGTTGCAGAGGAGAAGTTCATGTAGAGTTACCAGCCTCTGAAATCACTAATTCACAACCAGCACCTCAGATTAAAGCCATTATAAAGGCTTTATAGATCATCCATAAAAAGAATTAAAAAGGATAGTTGCAAGCAATGATGATCGGCCATCGCCGCCCGGGTGCACCGCAGATGTCACCCTAGCCCCTTAAATATCTGTCCAAGTCTGTGTGTGTGTAGAATAATGGGAATTTTAGGTTAAAAACCTCCAAAAAGCTGGTGTGTGTGTCTGTGTCTGTGTGTCTGTGTACATGTGTGAGAGTGAGAGAAGTGATTGTGTGCGAATTAATATTTGTGATGTGTGTGTGGATGTGTGGGATATACAGTATGTGTTTATGAGTGTATGATGTCCGCGTGCAGGTGTGTGTTTTCCGCGTGCATGTGAGAGAGAGGTGTGAGTGTGTGAGTGTTAACATTTGGGATGTGTGTGCATGCATGTGTGAGAGAGATGTTAAAATTTGTGATGTGTATATGATGTGGAAAAAAAAGCATCACACTATGAAGTTACTCAATGTGAAACTATAATGCCACACAGAAAGTTATTAACCACTTTCTGTCAGAAGTTTAAGACATTATCACAAGTGACTCGTTTGAGATATCAAAAATCCCTCTACAATTTTGCATCCTCAATGTCTTTAGATCACATTGGACTGGTTTGGTGGCGATCATTTCAATTCCTTAGGAGGAGTATATCAAAATACATCAAGGGTGTTTTGCGAACCCAAAATAACTGACTTCCTGTTGAGTTGAGCCCCTGATTTGCAGTGCGAAATTTGTTCAGCTCAATGTGCTCTAAATGTGTACCAGGTTTCGTGTGCATATGTGTGCGTAAGTGTGTATGAGCTCTGCAGCAAAACCTTGTGTGAGGGCCCCTGAGGGCCCCATGACACACCCGGGTGCTCACCTACGAAGCTAAAAATGGCCCAGCATCCACTTACCTATCAGCTCTAATCACACCACACACTGCACCACGTGCCCTCAAATCCTTCTGCACTGCTTGACTGGTCCCACCATCTCTCAGGGATCAAGGAAGAGATTTATACAGACTCCTTTCTGTTCTGGCACCTAGGTGGTGAAATGAACTTCCTCTAGATGTCCATACAGCTGAGTCTTTGACTATCTTTAAATTGCACTTTGTTAATAACCTAGTAAACTAGTAACCCAACCTAGTATCTATCCAATGATGGAAACTTCAAAGCTTCTTTGTAATATGCTCTGGATAAGAGTGTCTACCAAATGGAAATGGAAATGAAAGTGTCACCAAGCCATTTCTAAAGCTTTGGGACTCCAGAGAATCACATTGAGAGCCACTATCCACAAACAGTGGTAATCCTTCCCAGCTGTGTCCAGCCTACGAAAATTACACAAAGAGCTTAACAACAGCTCATAAATCTACCAAGAACTAAAGAACTGCATGCCTACTTGTCTCAGTTAAAGTCAGTGTTCATGATTCAACAATAAAAAAGAGATTGGGGGCAAAAATGGCATCCATGGTAGTCATTGAGTTCCAAGGTAAAAGCCACTGCTGATGAAAAAGAACACAAAGGCTCGTCTCACATTTGACAAAAGTATCTTGATTATCCCCTAGAATGTTCTGTTGACTGATGAGACAAAAAAGTCTCAGGTCATGTAACATCTGCCATATAAACTGTCACAACGTGCCGGATTTCGCCCTCTGCTGGCCGTAAGTCTCCTTCCTGATCTCTCTCTCACTCATTCTCTGCTATTGGATCTGCGTGTTTCTCTCCTAGTGGAGAGCGTGACGGTATAATCTGGCCATTATGGATCCAGCGGAGTATACCCACTTGAGATCAGCACTGGAAAGTCAGGGAGCGCTCCTGGGTTCACATCAGCGTGACATTCAGGAGGTCACCAGTACCCTTAAAACAGTAACTGAAACCCTGRCCTCACTCGCCAACCAAATTCAGCAACTACAAACACCTCCAGCTCCTACCCCAGSTCCTCGCCCCTTGGCAGCCGCAGCTGCCACACCGCCCCATGAGCCACGCCTGCCGGCCACGCCTACTTATGATGGGGATCCTAACACCTGCCGTTCTTTCTTGTCTCAGTGTTCTCTAGTTCTTGAGTTACAGGCTTCGTCTTTTCCTACAGAACGAGGTAAGGTGGCTTACATTATCACTCTCCTCTCCGGTAGGGTGAGAGAGTGGGGAACCGCTATGTGGGATGCCCAACTACCCTTGCTGTTTCACCTATAAATCATTTACCGAAGAAATGAGAAGGGTTTTTGATTGCTCATCCACCGAACGTCTGGCGGCTGGACAGATATTAACTCTTCAACAGGGAACCCGATCTGTCCATGATTATGCCATTGAGTTTCGCACGTTAGCGGCTTCATGTGGCTGGGGCGACCAAGCACTCTTTGACGCATTTCTCCATGGTCTCTCAGATAATGTCAAAGACAAACTGTCAGCACGCGAACCACCTTCCAATCTCCAAGACCTCATTGATTTGGCAGCACGCATTGATGCTCGTAAGCGCCTCAGGCAGCAGGAGCGCAGCCTGAGCCTCTGGCCATCACCACCTGCAGCTHCCACCAGCTTTATGGAGACCCCTCCTGAACCGATGCAGGTGGGCCGGACCTGTATTTCTCCTGAGGAACAACAACGGAGACGGGATAAGGGAGCATGTTTCTACTGTGGCCAGTTGGGTCATTTCTCACGAAACTGCCCGGTAAAAGGCCAGGCCCCTCGGTAATTTTGGGTGCACCGGGGGGCTCGAATCTTAAATCTTTTCCCAACCATCGCTCCTATTTTTCAGTAACCCTGACCCATAATAACCAATCCCATGACACGTATGCCCTGCTGGATTCAGGGGCCGACCAAAATCTGATYTGCTCTTCACTGGCGAACCTCCTTGGCATCCTTTCCRCSCCTCTKAGTCACTCACTCACTGTGCARGCCCTCGATGGTTGTTTCCTGGCCCCCATCACTCATCGCACAGARCCAGTCACCTTGCACTTCTCAGGAAACCACTCAGAAGTGATTTCCTTCTTGATTGCTAAAAGCTCCCACGCCCCGCTCATCTTGGGTCTCCCATGGCTACAGCTACACAATCCTCATGTAGATTGGGTCAATAAGAGAGTTCTGGAATGGAGTACCTCATGCCTATCATCATGTCTCCGTTCTGCTGTCAAAAGGGCTCCATCCGTTTCACATCTGCCCCTGTCCTCACCTTCCCGGACCCATCCCTACAGTTCGTGGTCGAAGAGGACGCATCAGAAACAGGTGTGGGCGCCGTTCTCTCCCAAAGGTTCCCCAAGGATAACAAACTCCACCCCTGTTCGTTCTTCTCACGCCGGCTGAACACACTTCGTCTGAACGCAATTATGGAATCGGAGACCGCGAGCTGTTAGCCGTAAAGCTAGCACTGGAGGAGTGGAGACACTGGCTGGAGGGGGCGGAACACCCTTTTTTGGTCTGGACAGACCATCGAAATTTAGAATATTTAAGGTCAGCCAAGAGACTTAACTCTCGTCAGGCTCGTTGGTCCTTGTACTTTTCCAGGTTCAATTTTACCTTGTCCTATAGTCTGGGTTCTAAGAATACTAAACCTGATGCCCTCTCTAGACAGTTCTCCCTCCCTATGGATTCCCCCACCCAAGAAACCATTCTCCCTCCACATTGCCTGATGGCTGACACTCGTTTGGACAAAGAGAACCAGGTACTACGCGCGCTTGAACATGAACCAGGTCCAAGGAACGTCCCCCCGAACCGACTCTTCGTCCCAAGCCTTCTCCGTCCTGCTGTATTAAACTGGRCCCACAGCTCCAAGTTGGCATGCCATCCGGGCGTTGCCCGCACTCTATTTCTCACTAAACAACGTTTCTGGTGGACAACCATCAAAGAGGATGTTCAGGGCTTTGTAGCDTCATGCGATACTTGTTCCAGGAATAAGGCCACTAATCGCCCCCCGGAGGGCCTTCTCAGACCACTCCCTATCCCTCATCGCCCATGGTCTCACATCTCCCTCGATTTTGTTACAGGATTACCACCCTCAGACAATAATACCTGCATCATGACAGTTGTGGACCGATTCTCCAAATCCGCTCACTTTATTGCACTCCCCAAACTCCCTTCAGCTAAAGAAACAGCCGAACTCCTGGTGTCCCATGTTTTCCGACTCCACGGTCTTCCTTCAGACATCGTCTCTGACAGGGGCCCGCAGTTTTCCTCACAATTCTGGAAAGCCTTCTGCAAGCTTATTGGTGCCACGCCCAGCCTATCCTCTGGATTTCACCCCCAGAGCAACGGACAGACTGAAAGGATCAACCAGGAACTAGAGAAGTCTCTTAGATGTATGGCGTCACGGGACACGGCCTCATGGAACAGAGCTCTCCCGTGGATAGAATAYGCCCACAACTCGCTCCCCACGTCCTCCACCGGAATGTCACCTTTTCAATGCTGTATGGGATACCAACCGCCTCTGTTCCCDGCTCAAGAGGAGGAAGTCGCAGTGCCTTCTGCCCAAGCGTTCGTCCGGCGCTGTAAAAGGACGTGGCAGCAGGCCCACTCCCAAATTGCGACGCTCAGTAAACATTTTCCGATGTAAAGCCAACCGCCACCGCTCTGCAGCCCCCCGATATCGCATTGGCCAAAGAGTAATGTTATCCACCCGCGAGTTACCCTTGAAGACCACATCAAAGAAACTGTCTCCCAGGCATATTGGGCCCTTCTCCATCTCCCGGGTGATCAACCCCTCCTCTGTTAAGCTCGCCCTGCCATTATCCATGCGCCGGATCAACCCCACCTTCCATGTGTCTCAGATTCGACGACTGGTCTCCTGTCCATTATCYCCACCACCTCCCCCACCCCCTCCCCCCGTCTCATCGAGGGGGGGGAAGCCTTCACAATTTGTAAGCTCCTTAAGTCCCGCCACCGGGGACGAGGACTACAATACCTGGTGGATTGGGAGGGATACGGACCCGAAGAGAGAAGCTGGATACCCGCCAGATTCATCCTCGACAAATCCCTCATAACWGAGTTCCATAGCATGAACCCAGAGGCCCCGTCTAGAACGCCCAGTGGCGTCTGTAGAGGGGAGGGTACTGTCACAACGCGCCTGATTTCGCCCACAACGTAGCGCCTCCGAAAATAAAATCAAAATCACTCCGGTTCTAGCGCCGCGCCGCCTCTTGGTTTTTGCCGCCTCAGTCACGGCTCGRGCTCACCTGTTACAGATTTGGAGTGATCAGATCGGCTTATTTAAGACGCTGCTAGACACCCACCTGTTGCCAGATTATTGTGCCATATTGTTTTGTTTATGTCTTTGTTTCTCCGGTTACGACCCTGCTTTGCTTCCCGTTTTCAGCTCCGTCTTCGCGCTTCGGCTTTGATGTTATTTGGATTACCCGCTTTTGACCTACGCTCACATTTGACTACGAGATTTTCTGCCCTGGATGTTCATGTGTCTGTCAGCTCTGATCCCTGCTTGCATCTAACTGCATGCTTCGGGATTTCTTCTCACAAGGAAGCTATAGACTTTTATGGATTATTTATCCGTTTCCTCATTGACTCCGTGAGTTCATTTGGATTATGGGACAATATTTCCCCGACGTGGATTTGGGCACCGCCTCCCTACCTCTCCGCGCTGGAACGCCCTCTGCTGGCTGTAAGTCTCCTTCCTGATCTCTCTCTCACTCATTCTCTGCTATTGGATCTGCGTGTTTCTCTCCTAGTGGAGAGCGTGACATAAACAAACAGCAATTCATAAAAAGGACATGGTCAAACATCAAAGAGCTCAAGCGCTCTTGGGTAATGTAGCAGGGCAAAGATCCCAAACACACCAGCAAGTCCACCTTTGAATGCCTCGAAATGTCCACCTTTAAATGGCTCAAATGCCAGTTACCTACCATTTAAAGACAGCTTTCTTACATTTGGCAGACCAGGCATGTACCTGACATGTCAGATGGCTAGGATTGGTGTCGCAAATGTCATAAGACATGATCAGTCAAACTTATCAACTGAGCAATTTTAATTCATTTTCGTTCTACAGATTTCAATCAGAATTTAATTTGCATTTTTGTACCTTGAGTTAGCCTGTAAGATACTCTTGCTCTTGGTTTTAGCCTGAATAATGAATTACTGATTATGTTCATAGGAACGCCTAATATCCTAGCAAAGTCTGCTTATGTTTTTTTTTTTTTTTTTGGCCACCTTATTCAAATAAATTGTGTCAGGGTAGTTAAGATATCTATTTGTATAATTTGTGAAGTAGCAAGGAACAGCTGACAGATGTCTTTACAAACCGTGTAACCTATAACCCATTAAAGATCACTTCTTATTCTCCTCCCTTACAGGAAAGAGAAGACCACATCAGCTTGCTAAAAACACGTCTCCTGCCAAGCATTCAGGTGACCTTGAACCTATCAATGCTGTTGTAACTGACCTTTACCATCATCAAGTGGGGTCAACCTTGACAAGAAAATCCATTTTGGATTTGTTATCCCTAAACCAAAATGTGCTTCACCATAACTACAGTATAACCCTTTTAAAGATGCAATTAAATCTGTTATCGACATAACCAGAAGATATGTGTAAAGGTGACTGTGTAAAAGTTCAATGAATAAAGAAGCAGCATGCTTACAAAAATATTTTTTTTATTAGAAAACAAAGTGAAAGTAGTTTCAGTTCATAAGAAGAGTACAGTGCACTTACTATATGTAACATCTCGATTGTTATACAGTAAACACAATCTAAAAGAACTTAAGCTAGTGCTTAATCTACGAGGGGTGTTCAAGTCAAACTGGGACTTTTGATGTATTAATGATTAAAACCGACTGACATTTACAGAAGACTTCTGTTATTCTGAATAATCAGGTTCCAGTTTGACTTAAACAAACTTATTTATAAGGCCACTATAAAAAATATATATAAATACACTTTAAAAAAAGAGTCTCATAAACTACAAATTTCTCTGTCAAGTTTTTTTTTTGAGAGAATTTGAGAGAATTACAAAAAGAAAATCTTTTGGCCGTCACGTAAACAAACCGAATCTCACCTATGCTATTTCCTAGCTTTATTCCTGCGTCATTTATTGAAACCCTTATTAGTCACAGGTGTTTGAAACCATATATAATCATCCCCATCTCTAGCGTCAGGCTTCTTTTGGTCACTTCCAGACCCACCACTGGCTAACACTATCACAGCCTGAAGTCAAGTTTAGGTTTAAACCAGTCTACACCACAGTCCCGTAGAGCGAGTGTGATGACCGTGATAACCATGAGGCGCACTGGCTTAATGCCAGAATGAAAATTCGCCATGAAAAAGGTGTGAAACAGCTGCCTCAGACACAGGGAAGTTCTCAAACTCGTGTCACTGCCTTACCGCACTAAAGCCTCCATGTTGATCTCATATACTGTACCTCCGTATGAAGATGAAGCATGAAGAGCACTTGAGGGACGTGACTAAGGGAGAAAAGCTCCTCCAGGTGATCAAGCACCTCGTCCAGGTCTCGCAATGTCCACTCGAACCGCTGCCAACTTAAGTCTCCTGATGACTGGATGGATTACCTGAGTCTCCTCCGTTGTTCGTTTTAGTTTTTTTATCCTGACAGTATTTTTGTTTTGGTACCAATCCCATCATAAATTTCAATACTTTTCCGAGCTTTTCTCGGAGCCAGAGACAATAGACGTCTATGGTTGAATAAATGGGTTAGAAGAATTCTGGTGATAAATGTGTTAGAGGCCTAATGAGATATGGTACCTAGAAAACTGACTTAGATGATACTGTTATCACCATTTAGGACAAGTGTCTCAAACTTAATATTCAAAGATAAATCTACATCTGATTTCTAGTTAAGATCAAAGGTCAGGAATAGTAAGAGATGAGCAAATTAACGTGTCACCAATGGCGACTTGGGGTCACTGTTCAGTGTGGCACGCGCTGTTCCTTCATATTCTCTTAGATTTTATTATCAACATAAAACACATTTCAATAAACATATATAAACAGCGAGCATGCTAAAAAGAAAAAGAAAAACACTAATGTTTAAGTAGACAAAATCTACAATACATTCTCAAAATCATCTGTTCTTTTCAGATTCTTACTCACTTAAAATAAAAGGCCCCCGAGCGCCCTCTAGTGACCAGTACCCACTGTTACAGACCCACAGTATCAAATCATTTTGTTGGTCTTTTGGCTGTTAACTAATAAAATGCCTATCTGATCATATTGCACCACAGAAAGAACAATTTGCTTTGCAAACAGGTATAAAATGTGTTTAGTCAGGACATCTACCAACTACATATTACAGTTATATACTGTAGGTGAAAAAAAAATTCTAATTGTATTTATTATTAAATTCCTCTCTGTAGGAGGCTCTGCTGATTGACATGTCCAGCACTGAGTGAGAAATGTCTACCGGATATCTACAGTGTTTCTCAAGTTATTTGACAGTGCATCATTAAGTTTTTATTATCATTTACTTATTTCTCTGACTTTTAATCAGTATTTATTTTCTTTTTGTGCTTTCCAACACCTTAATGTCATGGTATGGCTCATTCTTCAAACTTCATTACTTATTACTTCATTAACTATAAAATTGTTTCTTAAACAGTTTTTTGGTAAAAACATAAAAAAGCAACAACAAAAAAAAAGCTTTTTGTCTGCAACGATGTAAAATTTATATAGCAAAATTTCATTTTAGAATAATACACAATAATACACAACTCAGGTTTATGTAATTTAATGCGAAACCTACAGTAAATTGAAATGACATTTAAGATCATTGAAAGATTTTAACTAATAAAAGTTACAGACACAACTGTACAAGAGCATGGAATTCTATTTAGCAAAAGTGGTTCTCTTTATCTGATAAAAGTAAAGACAATTATTTAACAATTTTCATGTATGGAGAAAATCTGCGCACCACACATCTATACAGGGAATGATTATGGGATTATAGGATTTATTGAATTATTCATAATTAAATTGGTAGATTCAATCTCCTGGTGGATTATAAACTGGGAGAAGCTCTAACTAGTGGACAAGACTGAAAATAAATGAGTGATTTTAAGCAGCAGAGCCATCTGGTGGGTCACAAAGGTTTTGTCGTCATAACTTGAACATATTGCTTCATCAACACTATGGCAACCTTAAACTGCCAAACTGTAAACTGTATGTGTTTTTCTGACCTTTTCTGTACAGTAAATGTTAAAAGGCAAACAAATAAATGTAAATATGTTTTTTCTAATTAATTAATAAAACCATAATATTAAAAGCACTGACAGGTGAAATTAATAATGTTGACAATCTTATCATAATGACATCCATCAAGGGGTGGGATATTTTAATCAGTAATCAAATTTGACCTGTTGTGTGCAGGAAAAATGGGCAAGCATAAACATCTGAGCAACTTTGACAAGAGCCAAAATGTGATGTGAGATGTGATGTGAGAGCATCTCCAAAATTGTCTTGTAGTGTACCAGTAGTGCAGTGGTTAGTAGCTATATAAGGTGGTTCAAAGCAGACAGAACAACTTGTAACAGTGTCGTGGGTTCCCAAAACACACTGATGCATTTGGGGAGCAAAGATTAGCCTGCAAGATCCGATTATACAGAAGGGTTACTGTATCACAAATTGATGAAAAAGCTAATGCTGGCTATGATAGAAAACCCATCAGAGGGAATATGCTGACCCGTGTCCACCACCAAAGCTCTTATAATGGCCATGTGAGCATGGGAGAAGGTGTAGAATGTGCTGAACAAATTAGACTTATCAATAGAGGAACAGCCTGCATGTTACAGGATCTTGTTGTCAAATACAACAGCACAGCTTCGGAGGTCTGCATTCCTCAACAAGTCAGAATTGTTTTGGTGGCACAGGTGAGACCTACAACAGATTAGGTGAGTGGTTTTAATGTTATGGCTAATCTTTTGTACTGATTTCAGTTGAGTATCCAAGCCTGCATGCAAGACAATAGCTTAAAGTATACTGCATTTAAAAATATTCATTAACCTTCTAGATTTTCTGCACAATTTCATGTGTTAAGGCTGAGAAATTAGAATTAAGACATTTTTATCCCTGGTTAAAGATTACAGGCAGGTTAGATGTGTCTTCCATCAGTGCCTGATGCAGCTTTGGTGGGAGATGACCAGAGGGCGTCTTAGAGCACCATAAATCATTTTGTTTGTGCTCTCCCAGATTGCTGAGCTCATCACATTGTCACAGAAGCCCTTTGGGGGAATTTCATTTCTGCACCATTTACTTGCTGTCTAAAGACTATAACAATGTAATACACAAAAGAAAAATGTGAAAATCAGGATTTTTTTTTAAAATCCACAGCTCTTAAAACACAAGTGAGTAATATTGGAAATAAATATGTGAAATCATGTCACATCCACCATAGACGATTCCCACACACACTGCCAGAGGTCACTCTCGCTCACATTTTTGAATTTCTTCATTTGTTGCCTGGGTCATATCTTGTCCTTAGGCACACCTGTTATTTTTGTGTTGTGTTTTTGTTCCTCGTGTGCTGTTACACACATAAGGCGACAGGTTCTGCTGTTTTTATATCAGTTTTATATCGGTTTTTACAGAGCCGGATGGCTCGCCCAACACCCAGTTCTCCTTCTTTCTCATCTGGGCTTAGGGACTGGCATCAGCGGAGTGATTTTGTAAGGACATAGGGTAACCCGACGGTGGCAGGACTCAAGCCCTCGATGCTTTGGCACCTCTGCCTCCTCCCCCTAGTTAGTCCACCTCTAGAAACTCTTTATGTCTTTGCCCTGCTGCTGAGTGTTATGTAACTGCATTTGCACCCGGATCCCACCTTGGAATTGTTACAATATCAATATTTATATTCCCATTCATTTGGCTAAAGAGTTTACGGAAGGCTTTTCCATTACCAGGCAATAAGATTTTTTATTGTCTTTGCGATACATAATGTATAATGCATAATATACAGTAAGTGCAGAACATTTAGTATGAAGATAAGGTTGTGCAGGCCTAGAAGATATACAGTAGTACTGTTTGCATTTTGTGTGCGCTACTGTACGTATTAATAGTTTCACTGCAAATTAACACCAAGGATAGAGTACAAGTTTTTCCAATGTACAGTAGATGCCACATCATTGTCAGGTGTGCAAAAGCCATAGGATCAGGGTAACATATTACACTGTGTTTTTAGCAGTCTTTGCATTTAGGATCAGGAATTGTGGTGGGGGGTAACCGCACGAGCCATGTACACCTGCAAAAGGGGAAGAAGCAAAAGAGGAAGAAGTTGTTCTTCAGTTGTGTTGTGAGTAGATGGATGGACCTGTAGTGTTTCCCCAACAGTGAGGGGAAAAACAGGTCCCTGGTGATGCTCAAGGCGTTCTTAAGGGAGTGGCCGGTTTAATAATGAATATCCTGGGCTGTACACACATTAGCTTTCTTTAAAATGACATTTAACAAATATTGTTAGAAATACGATGAGAACAACATCAACATACCCCTTGGGTGTTATCTACATAATTAAAGGTTCTTAATATACACCTATTTCTGAAAACACAGGACAGCACAGAAGCTTATTGCTTTTCACACTTTCCTTCAGCGTACAAGGTTAATGGGTCTCGTAATTGCCTGTTTTATTGCTCGTACAATTTACCTTGTTTTAAGACGGTCAGTTTACCTTTCTGTCGAATTGTGTGCAAGACAAATAAACTAAGACAGACGGACATACTGTGTGTAGAACAAATAGCTGGACATACTGTGTGTAAGACAGACAGCTGGACATACTGTGTGCAAGACAGACAGAGAGAAACGGTGTGTAAGAGACAGATGGACATACAGTACTGTGTGTAAAACAGATACTGAGTATGACATACAGACGGAAACGGTGTGTAAGACAGATAGATGGACAGCTGGACATACTGTGTGTACACTTTTTTTAACACAAAAATATTCATTTTTAAAACAAAATCACAATGTTTTGTTTATTAAATATAAAGCCTGGTTTGCATTAATGTGTATAGCTTTAGACTGTTCTAATGATACACTCGTGTATTTATCCTTGTTAATATATCAGCTATCATAAAATTATATAGAGAAGATTTATTGTGATCTGCTGATTGTGTGTATCTGTGCTATTTCTATTTAAATATTAGCTATTTAAAAAGTGAGTTTTTCTTTTTTTTCAGTCATATTAAAATCATATTGCCTAGTTTGTGCTGGAATAAAGGATATGTCCCTCTATACTGAACTTGAACTTCCTCTCAGCCAAAACATGGTATTGGTGCTAAAAAGTGAATTTTCAGATAGGATCATATAGCACTACTTTTCATAATACTCAATGCTTCTTATCTCTCGGTCCATGCTTTGTTTCTTTCTTTTTCATAAATGTGCATACACATTTATATTTTTATCAGCTAAAAAGAAACACATTTGCTAAATACAATTTCACACCCTTTTATGTAGTAATCCATAACTTTTTTGAAATCAAATCTTTCAATGATCTTAATTCACATCACATCACATCAGTGGTGATGAAGTGCTTCGAACGGCTTGTCAGAGACTTCATCATCTCTTCACTACCAGACACACTGGATCCACTTCAGTTCGCGTACCGGTCAAACCGCTCCACAGATGATGCTATAGCTCATCTTCTTCATACATCTCTCACACACCTGGACAATAGAAGGGGGAATTATGTTAAAATGCTCTTCTTAGATTACAGCTCAGCATTTAATACTATAATTCCCTCCACACTCACCACCAAGCTGGAGCACCTGGGACTCAGCTCATCTTTGTGTCAGTGGATCTCCAACTTCCTAACTGGGAGACCACAGGCAGTAAAGATGGGCGGTCATGTCTCCTCCTCCATCACTCTCAGCACTGAAGCACCACAGGGTTGTGTTCTGAGCCCCCTGCTGTACTCTTTGTACACTCACGACTGCGTAGCCACTACCGACTCCACCACAATCATCAAGTTTGCTGATGACACCGTCGTGGTGGGCCTGATCAGTGACAACGATGAGACGACCTACCTGAAAGAGATTGGGAATCTGGAGCACTGGTGCCAGAGGAACAATCTCCTTTTAAACGTCAGCAAGACGAAGGAGTTGGTAGTAGACTTTAGCACAAAACAGGAGAGGAACTACCAGACCCCTGTCATCAACAACAGCCCGGTGGAGAGAGTAGACAGTTTCAGATACCTCGGTGTCCACATCAAGCAGGACCTGTCATGGTCCTGTCACATCAACACCGTGGTGAAGAAGGCCCGACAGCGTCTCTACCACCTCAGGCGCTTGAGAGACTTTAGACTGCCCTCCAAGGTGCTCAGGAACTTCTACTCCTGCACCATGGAGAGCATCCTGACGGGAAACATCACGACCTGGTTCGGAAACAGCACGATGCAGGACAGACGAGCTCTACAGAGGGTTGTGCGTTCAGCTGAGCGCATCATCCGCACCGAGCTCCCTGACCTGCACTCGATCTACAGCAAGCGGTGCTGGACCAAGGCCAGGAAGATCGTGAAGGACCTCAGCCATCCCAGTAATGGACTGTTCTCTCTGTTGAGGTCAGGAAAGCGATTCCGCTCCCTGAAGACCAATACAGAGAGACTGAAGAGGAGCTTCTACCCGCAGGCGATACGGTCTCTCAACCAGCACACCATACAGTACTGACTGACTCAGACTCACTTGACACACCCACACCCATGCTTCTTGCACTTTCTCTGGACTCTTGGGACAATCTTGCACACCCTTCACACCACATCACAATTTACTCTATAGCACATGTCACTTTAAGCACAAAATCACTTTATAGCATTCTTGCACACCCTCTGGACATCTCTATTTATATTCATACTTTTCCGTACTGTTCACCTAGTTTCACCTAGGCTTTAATATTACCACCCAGGTTTTTTTTTTTTTTCCCCTTCTTATTCTCTTATATTTTTTTCTATATTTTTATTTTCTTATATTTTTCTTATGTATATTTTTTTTTACTGTACATATATTCATATATTTTATATATTACTATTTTATGCTTAGGTAAATCTACCTCTACATTCTTTGTTATATACCTTTGTGTAAATACTCTTAAATAGTTTCTTATTCTAAGGTCACGGGCAGTCGCCTAAGCATTTCACTACATATCGTACTGTGTATGAATGTGTGTGTGACAAATAAAATTTGAATTTGAATTTAATTGTCATTCAGATGAAACTTGGCCAATTTAGATTTCACATGAAAAGACATAAACCTGAAAAAGTGTATTACTCTAAAATGCAAAATTGTAAATCAATAGTTGATTTTTTGCTTTTTAAGCTGCTTTTTTTTTTGACCAAAAATTTATTTAATCAACATTTTTTACAGGTCATAAGCTTCTAGAAAATTACATATTTACAAATTTTAGAATCAGTACTCATAGAGTAAATATAAATAATTAGCATTTTAAATCATCATTGTTTGAATAATAATTCAATATGAATGCCAGATTGGTCACTTTCATGTTGCATAAACTTGAGCAGCAGCTTCTTTGACACATTTTCAGTATTATATACATAACAAAATAAAATCAGGACCAATACTGTGCTTGGGCCGTCTAGACGTCTGTACAACTGAGTCACTTTAAATAATCTTTAAGCGACGACTAAAGACCTGTCTGTTTACCTGTGTACACACACACACACACACACAACCCTTCCCAACAGTGCTTGATTGATGGAACTTAGTTAGTAACCTAGTAACCCAGTGTGAGGACCTATCCAATGATGAACACTTCAAGGCACTTTTTTAAGTCGCAAGATTGTCTGCCAAAAGCCTAAATGTAAATGTTTCTTTAAAAGAAAACAAGCAGAACAAACAAAAATGCTAAAATGCTCAGAGTTTTAACACCTCTGTAGTGTCAACAGTGCTATTTCTCCCCTTCGGCATCTCGTGCTCATTTTGTTTTAAAACAAAAGCACGACAGCGCCCCTATCGGTCAGTTAGAGGCAGCGCATGACCTTTTATGGACGAGTCCCTGTGTCGTGTGGATTCCGTCAGCAGCGGCGGCGCGGTGCAGTGACTCTCTCTCTCTGTATCTCAGTCTCTCCGCTCAGCCTTAACAACCGCAGACCTGCTGCTCGACATGGAGCACTGAGGACACACTCAGGAGCTTTTTACGACTTTTTGAGGACTTTTCTACAGCTCCTGCTTCTCTCTCACACACACACATACACGGAGACAAAGGATACTCCGAAGTCCAGGCAGCAGCAGAGCGGACTGGTGTAAGGTGTCTGACTGTCACAGCTGTAACTATGGTGAGTGCTCTTTACACTGAGCTGCTTGTGTATACGTGTGTGTGAGTGTGTGTGTGTGTGTGTGTGTGATTATCCTTACCTTTCTCCATTAGATGAAGATGATGCTTGTTTTAATTATATAACCATGATTGTTTATAATAATAATAATAATAATAATAATAATATCCATAAACAAGTTGCAACAAAATACTAGACTTAGTTTATTTTTCCACTTTGTTCAACCATCAAGTCCACAGTCTTTGGGAATAAGGATGAGGGAACACTTATGGATCATGGAAGATCTGTTGAGAAAGAAGAAACCCTTACACTTTGGTGTCAGGTTCACTCCTGTGCTTTCACTTGCTTCACATCTTTGTTCCCCCCCCCCTTACTGATCTGAATAGATTTCCTGTCTTCTACAGATCAGATTCTGATCTTTTAAACAAATGTCTTATAGTCGTCTCCATGTCCACTTGTCCACATGGAGACTGCTGTAAGACATTTGCTTCCTTGTTGATTTTGCATAGAGTTACACGAGGACCAAGAACCTATACCAGGGAACTCCGGGCATGGGGCAGGAGACACCCTTGATGGCATGCCAACCTATCTCAGGGCACAAACACACACTCAGTCATACACTGTGGGCAGGTTAGAAACAACTAGTAGCCTGCAACACACGACTTTGGACTGTGGGGGAAACCTGAGTAGCTTTAAGAAACTCACAAAGCACAGAGAGAACGTGGAAACTCCATACTGCTTACAGATTGGAGCCGGGATTCGAACCCCCAACCCTGTTTGTTTGTTTGTTTGTTTAATAATGGTATTATTCCCAAATTGAGCGTGAAAAACCCTCGGTTAGGTGGGCACAGAGAACCTTCAGACCCAGGACAACGGAATATAATTATAATTTAAATTATAGAACATACTTACATACTTATTTACTTACATACTTAAAACAACACTGCGGCAAATGGTGTAAAAATCTATTCTGATTTAAATACCTCAAAATGAGACTATTTGCTTTGTGTTCTTAAGTCAGTCCATGATGTTGAGAATCTATGATCAAACATGATCTTATTAACTTAAAATAGAATATACAATAGAATAGCTATATGAATGTGGCTATAAAAACCTTATATGTACTTATATACCAGTATATTTTTTTGCAGCAAAAGAAATAATGGATCTTAGAAAGGCCCTTAGTCCTTATGTATTATGTATGTGCACGTTTAATTTAGCACAGGTTTTATTCCTGATGCCGTTCCTGATGCAACCTTACCCATTTTCCCGGACTCGGTACTTGGCAGTTGTGTACCCTATTGGCTGGGATGTCTCTGTCATGTACTCGAACCTTGCTCCTTTGCTTCCTGGCACATTTAAGGAATATATATCTGGGTTAGATTAGAGATGGCTATTTTATAGCTTATCCCCTAGACTGCTGGTCAGCCCTACATGCAGTTACACTAAATTCAATTTTTGATATACTCTTCATTCTTTCAGATCATGTGACTATTACAAATGATTCCAGCTCCAGAGTCTTACATTCTGCTGTTCCTGTTCATGGCTGCTGTATTTCATGCGTAGTCTCTTTGCACCCACCACAGATCAGGTTAAGCCAGTCCATCCGTCTCGTTCATGCGTTCAACAAATGCCTTAGGAGACCAGCCACCTGCAGAACTGGTTTTTTCTTTTAGGCCTGCCTTCATAAAACTAGTCTGGTTAGGTCATGCACAGCTGATGATGCAGTGTACAACTTTATGTCTAGGTGTGAACGCAATCTTCTGTATACGCAATCTTATTTTACATCTCAGCCTTTCTGTTTGAGCGTCCAATAAGCTATTATGACAAAGAATGTGAAGGAGACGTTGTTCATTTGGTGATTGAAAAAATGTTGTTGTTTTTTTTCCCCTATAGAGAAATCAGCCAGGTTTGTAGAGAAACCAGATCAGAGATATCTTTGGTACTCCAAAGGTTTTGGTACTTCACAAACTCTGAAAAGCTTTGAGGTTTTATTGTTTTGACTACAGTTTTGCGTCTGGGTCTCCTCAACAAAAATTCTTATTTTGATGATGGAAACCCAAAGGAAATTGGAGCAGGTTTCCGACTTTGAGTTAACGCTTAACATCGCTGTCTAGTCTAAATACAACTCCCACATCACTGACTGATCTCCTGAGTCTGTCACAAACTAAGGGTCAGAGGTTTCCCCCCCCAAACACAAGATGTCTAGATGTTCAAAGCAACACATTCTATTCGTTGATTTGCTTGCTTTCTTTTTTTTAAATTTTTTTACAAGAGACCTTGGATACAGTGGTGCGTCATTGTGAGATTGGACATCTGTGTACAGAGCTTAAGGCTAATATGACCTTCATAGAAGTGCAGATAACTGTGCTTGCATACTGATTGTTACACACTTTCACCGTCCCCGTCTTCCTGTCCTTTTGTCTTTCTGCCTAAAAGGCAAACTTGGGACAAACTCAAATATGTTTGTCTTCGGTGTGTGAAAAAAGCGATCACATGGGCTCGTCTGTCTGGGACGGCAGGCAGAAGGTTTGCGCATTGTCTTCCTGCCCTTCTTTCTCTCCTTCTCTCCAGACGCTGAATAGTAGGTCAGTATGGCAGCATATGTTTTGCATTAAAAGCTCCGGTGGGGAGGTGCTGCCGCCCCCCCCCCCATCTCCCCACAATACATACACACACTTTCTGCCTTGTCCTGCCAGGAGGCTACAGAAGAATTTCAGCCTCTGTATCTGCGCTGTGGCGTTTATGAAGCACTAGAGCTGAGATGCCATAATATTTTGATCAATTATGTACGTTTTTCTTGGTCTTCTTCCCTAAAACAGTTCCAGGCTTCAGTGAGCTTCCTGGATATCTGATGAATCAGGCCGAATTCAAGCCTAGCGCTTTTTTTCTTTGCAGCCTAACCATTACTTTTCAATGACTAAATGGGCAGAATAACATTTCTCTCAGTTCTAATGGATGAAATGAAACCTTAAACAAGTAGCTAAGTATTGAAATATGCATTTTTACTTCTCTTTTGATGAAAAGCCGGTAACCTTTCCCGTGCATATATCTCCACTCGGCGTATCCTGCACATTCTGGCGCTTTATCCCAACATAGAGATTTGAATCTCATACCGTATTCCTGCACAGCCTTTACTGCGCTGCTCTAGTTCTGTAAGTTCTAAGGCAAACTAGCCATATTCTGGAAGAGATTATGTAGCACTGCCTCTAGCCAAACCATAAAACCCGATGTTTCATAATGGAATAACAGAAATGGTATACGCTCCGTATTCTCGCCGCCTCAATGCTCCTTCTGGAGAAAGAAAAGTTAAAGCAGTGATCTTACAACTACTTTGTTTAGTTCTTCATTTGTAACAATCCTAGTTACACATGCATACAGCAACAACAAAAAAAATCTAAAAAACACAGCATAATCCTTGAATGAAAAGAAAAAGGTGTTGCTTTTGGAGTAACGTTGCTCTGGATTTTCAACCAGCCAGCCTTTGTGGCCAACTCAACTCGATTATTCTCTTTTCTTGGCCCACTGTGGGCAATCAAATCTTCTCTGCTACCCACAGTTCATAAGGTGTGCAATTTTATATCCCAATGACCTCAAAGGTGTCTTATTCTATACCTCTGATTTTTCAGATTTTTTCATGATAAAACCACACAGAGCACAGTCACGAGAGATTAAGTGGTTTTCGTGTGATATTCCCCTTCAATTTATCATCTACCAAAAAGTCCTTAGTGTGAATTGCATCTTCATTGTATGTTGGTGTTTCAAGGTTAAAAATTTTAAATGCACACTTGCAGTAAACGTTTAGCACAGGAATCAAAAGCATCTTCATTCTTAGAGCCAGATTGTCCACAAGAGGAGACATGAAGGAGACATGAATTAAACTCTGATTTTAAGTGAGGAACTGATTTCAAATTAAAAGTGTCCACCTTTGATGTTAGATGTCTGATGAAGATGAAGAGATAGAATGTTCTGAATGTTTTCTGAACACAGTTGTCCAGATAATCTCTGCCTTTGATTAGGTTGCACAACCTCAACCTGAAATCCTGATATTTTAGTGATTGATTGTCAAGAAAATCTTTCTCAACCTTGGTATAGAAATTATAACTGGTTTGAAAGTTTTGGTGTTTTGATTGTCAACTGCTAGAAAAATCTTTGAATCACTCGTGGACAAACTAGACTGGGGTCGGCTAGGGCAAGGAAGAAACTGTCTTTGCCTTGTCATAAAAATGTAAAACTGTATCCAAAACAAAGCTCAGATTTGTTTGAAATGAGGAGCACTTAACTTACACGTTTAAGTGTCTAACAGTCCTTTATATGTTATCGGACACCACTTTATACCACAATGCTGTTCTGAAATCCGATCGGTCAGAGATTGTCGATTAATCTTCTATAACAGCAGCTCTGACAGCTAATCAATAGTTTTTAAAGTAACGGCTATATATTAGTCCCTGTTTCCAACAGCTAATTCACAGGGACTTCTCTGGTTCCCAGGCTAGTAATAAACATATAAGAAATGTGATGGGTTCACAAAGTATATTTATTGATATGGTAAAACTTTCCGCTTCAATAGAAGGCAGCTGATAACACGATCTAACTTCCTCCATGGACATTCCATTATATTAACTGTAACAGTTAAATTATATAGCCCTGCGATGGATTGGAACCCTGTCGAGGGTGTCCCCCACCCTTGGGTCCTAAGCCTCTTGGGATAGCCTCCGGGCCCCCCGTGACCCTGAATACAGATTAAAGTGGTATAGAAGATGATTAAACATATAGCATGCTATAAAAAGAATAAAACATAATGCTGTAGGAAAATAATCAACATGAATCAAAAGTATGTATCCTTCATCTCGGACTGCTTCACACCACCCTGTAGTTGACTTTTTGTTTATATTTATTTGTCTTGTCATATTTTATTCTTTACATTATATACAGATTATCGCTTCTGTCCATAGGTGGGAGAATATACACCGATCAGAGACATTAAAACCTTAAAACCCTACTATTGTGAAGGTTCTTCTTGTGCCACCGAAACAGATCTGACTCCACAAGACGTCTGAATGTGTGTTGTGGTATCTGACACCAGGACGTTATAAGGAGATCCTTTAAGCGATGTAAGTTGCAAAGTTATAGACCTCCAAGGATCAGACTTGTTTGTTCAGTGCATCCCATCCTGCTTGATCATATTGAGGTCTGGGGAATTTGGGAGTTAAATCAACTACCTTGAAGTAGCGAAGCAAGTTTGAGTGTTCTGATACCTTTCAAGTTATATGTATTTACTTTTCTGTGGGATTGCTCTGCACAGTATTATGTCACTGCATGATGGCTCCCTCATGCAGTTCTCCCTGTGCTTGGTGAGTTTCCTCTGGGTTCTTCAGTTTCCTCCCTCAGTCCAAAGACATGCAGATTAGGCCTATTGACTTTTTCCAAATTGCCCATAGTGTGTGAATGTTGACCGAAGATCCTGCCGCTGTTGTACAAATGGGAATAAATACAATATTCTCCAGTGGTCACCACTGGCCTCTGTGGTCACTAGTTACAGAGGTTCCTAGATGGATAGAGATGAATGGTGACGGTTATGTGGCGTTAATGTTATAGCTGATCAGAGTACGACTTTATATATGCTGTTTAGTGATTCAACAAAATTTATCATATATTATTAATAGAACAAACCTCTATCTGACCTTACTTAAATGAAAAAATAAGATGAGATCTTGCCCTTGTGTATTTTAAATCCTGCACACCAAAACAACATAACGATCATTGTTTCTCGTTAGCGCCAAGAAAATATTGTGGTTATGTCTTGTGTATCCAGCCAACACGTTCTAATTCTGTTCACTGCTACACAAGGATATAAAACAGTTTTATTTCATGTTTTCATGTCCTGACTTCAAACGAGGCAGCACATCAGGGCTGTATTTGCACTTGCTGAGTCATGTTAAATCATCTCGCAAGTTGAAGAAGCAGATTTGCAAGAACGTGGGAGGCCTGGATAGTTAATGTTTTTGATTAAGCTCTGTAGGTCAATGCTCAATATCTGAAAATATTCAACCTTCAGAATTAAAGGATTACCCTGAGGTTACTACAAATGATTTTGTGATGTGTTTGCATGTACACTATATGGACAGAAGTATTTGGCCAAACGTGTTAATTATTGAATTCAGGCGTTTCATTCAGACCCCTCATCCCAAGTGAAGGACAATCTTAATGCTTCAGCATACCAAGACATCTTGGACAATGCTACGCTTTCAACTTTGTTGCAACAGTTTGGGGAAGACATTGTTCGATTGAGATTGGTGTGGAAGAACTTGACTGGCCCTAACACAGAGCCTTGAGCTCAACCCCTACGAGCACCTTTGGGATGAACTGGAACAGAGATTGCGAGTCTGGCCTTTTCGTCCAACATCAGTCCAACTCATAAATCCTCTACAGAGTGACGAATTCCCACAGAAACACTCCAAAATCTTCTGGACAGCCTTTCAAGAAAAGTGGAAAAGGGGGACCAACTCCATATTGGATACACTGTCATTGCATTATATGGACAAATCCGTTTGAGTGAACTTTTGGCCCCTGATCTCGGTCTTTGTTTTATGTTTGCGTAGTTCCTTAATTTGTCCTAATCACCGGGCCACCTCAGGGCAGCTCATTGTGAGTCACCCGAACAACAATCATCACACTTCCCTGCGGAAATCTCATCATACGGCTATGTGAAGAATTGGAGCAGATTCAGAGCTTACTAAAATAGCCATAATTGATTAAAATGTCTTATCACCAGGACATTTCTTCTTTTCCATCCATGCCCCATCTGGAGGCTCTTAGCAGTGTGTGTGTGTGTGTGTGTGTGTGTGTGTGTGTGTGTGTGTGTCATCAGTCAGTGATGAACAAGCTTTCCCTGCGTGTCAGCGATTCCAGAAGCAATGCTGCTGTAGGGTTCACACTGTAGAGGTCATGTTTCACCAGTGATGGAGGATCTAGATCAAGATCATAAGTGAGAGAAAGTTTTAAATGCATGTGAGAAAGACCTAGTCTTATTTTTCTGATCTCTTTCTGTCTTCCCAGTTCGCTAATTTGTCTCTGCTTGTTTTGTTCCCACTTTGAAATTTTATATATATATTTTTTCTTTTTCTGTTGTTTGTTTACACAAAAGGTTTTGTGACGCCAAGATGTAGGTGTATCTCTGTAAATGCAGTGTTTCCCAATCCCAAAGCTATTTCGGGTAGTTTGGTGTTTTCCCCTGCTACGCCACGCTTGATTCGGGCTCATAAACTCCATTAATAATTAGTCGAGGAGTTGATTCGTGTGTGCCGGAGGAGGAGGGAGAACTATAAACCGTGCCACACATGCCCATGTGTTCGCAGGCGGACTGAGAGGCTTTGTAAGGGAGAGTTCTCAGAGGGGTGTTGCAGCGTTCCTCACGCTCTGCCAGCACTTAGTTCCCGTCGTCTATGAGTAAGGGCCTTAAACCGGCAGCATTCCTGTGCGTAACCTGTTTGCTTTTCCTTTAAACGTCAGAAACACAAACATGGGGCAGTTCAGGCCACAGCGAACCACTCCAGCCAGCCAGCCCTTACACAACATTCTTCCTTTTCGAATGTGGTAGAGTTCAGTGCTCAGCATATCGTTTTCAAAACCTCAACCTCAGCGGTTATCAGAGGCGCCGTAAATAGCCTGAAATCAGCATTCGCCTCGTACTGTAGCATCACCCAGGAGGACCTGTCCAACTGGCCCTTCCATTCCTGTTCCAGGGCGTTTCTGTTTTCAGATATGCACTGCCCATTGTTCGGCTGCTGTGGTGGTGGAAGGCGTTGTGACTCGAGCCCTCGGCAAACCCTGGCTGAAAGCAGAGGGTTGAGAGGCGGGCAGGACGCGTCATTTAGTTTAATCAAGTTCCCACACACACACGTCTGAGTTTTGATTAACAGACTCATTAGGAGTCTCTCATGTGGGCCAGTTAAACGGCCCTGACATTGTCGTGTGTCTATGAATCTGTAGAGGATTTGTTTAGATGGTTTGTTTCTTTTATGAGGCGATGCGTATTAATGCATAGTAGATGTAAGGCGGGACTTGTGCACAACATGTGCTTGCTTCTTTATGAGCTATTTAAGAAATCCTCAAAGCAAATGCTCATTTCTTTAGAAGTTGTTTATTGGACTGTGGCAGGAAAAGAAATGAATTTTTAGGTTATCACTCAACTGTACATACTGTATATCCGTGTGTTTCTTCTTTTTATTCATCTTTATCAAACTGGAGTAAGCGAACATCCGCTTGAAAAGTGTGTATTTTTCTTCAGCTGCGTTTGCTTATCATCATCATCATCATCATCATCCTTGTACTCGTAGTCGCGTCTCAGTCTTAAGGCTTATCCTCGGTCCTCTCTGTGCCTGAGATATCTCAAAGGGAGATATATAAAAGATGTGAAAGTGTTACTGGAGTACCAACCTCTCCTCCGTCTCCTGTGTCCCAGTGGACCGGTTCCTTTGTTTCAGGAATATTTTTGTGTTGTTGAATCACTTTTATTTGGTCTGTGCTTAAATACCTCAAACACTACTCCAGACATCGTCTCACACATGCACACACACACACACACACACACACACACACACACACACACACACACACACACACACACACACACTTGCCAATGTGCTTTTTGTGTGTGTTTTTTCACTTTCACATTGAGTTTGGCTTTGATCTTAAAAAGTCCTGTGTTCATATGTTTTTTAAAAAGGAGACAATTAGCGGAGACCACAAGCTTTGACTCCTACTGGTCTGTAGTTTCTCAAGCAGCCATTTACGCTACTTAACACCAAGTGCTTATATTATATGAGCAATTGACTCTCTTGGAAACTACACCTCCGCTATACAGACAATTATCATTTTTGTCTTAATTTTAATGCTGTCATTTGATTAAATTTTTTTACATAGTTAATCATGAATAATCCAATTTATAATTTTTAAATGTGCAGCGTATTATAAACGTGCAATGTTGGAATAAAGACATACATGACAAATTGGTTAGAGGAAACAGTTTATGAGGTTTTATAAGATCTCAAACAATTACATTAAACAAATGGTAATATTTTTATTGATTTTTTTCAATCAATAAAACATTTTTTATACATTTTTAAAAACAAAAATCAGCAACCTAGAGTCTAAACCGCTTGAGCCACCACTCCCATGTCTTACATTCTAATGTATTCTTGTAAGAATAGGTAAATCGAGCCCACAACTTTTTGGTTTTATCCAACCCTCCATCTAGAGGCTGTTTATAATGAAACTGGTTGTGTTTCTTCAGTCATCTTATTATCTGAGCTAAACGTGACTTCTATGGGAAGCCATTAGGGTCAAACTTGGTCATATAATCAATTTGCGTTAAAAAGTAGCAATGCGTTAAAATTTCTAGGCCAATCACATGCATTCCTATTGACAGCTCTACTTAATTCCTAATTACCAGCCAGCGCTCCTTTATCACAACTAACAAAAGTGAAAAGGCTAATGACTTTGCCTTGTAAGTCATTATTTTCAATTATTTCTAAAGCACATACTTGTGTATTCATCATAGTTTATATTAAGGTAAGAAGGTTGTTTGCTTAATTCTTGAAGCCGTATGCAACCATGTTGACTTGACATCACTCGAGAAGAAGACAAGCCTACGGCTGGAATTTCAAGTAGAGGAGGTGTTTCTTCTTTTTATTAGTAAGTTGTAGGTGGGGAATTACAGATTGCAACCTCAGGTTCAATGCAGAATTGCATGTGCCAGTCAGCTGTGTTTTTGGAACTGCTGTTCATGCTGCATAACACACTTGAAAAAAAGCAGTATACATCCTCTTTTGCACTGCTTACAGACTGTGTATTCATTAGCGAGTTTTACTTTGTTGACTCAGGACCAATCCCTCCCATCAAGACAGCATGGCAAATTTTGTTCCCTTGGCTCACGGCCATTGGATCGAAAATCATCAACTTTAAGAAATGTTATAACTTTTCAGGAAACCCTTTAGCTTTGATCATGGTACAGAGTGTCATTGGAGAAGATCGTTCCTCATGCTTTATGGACCGTGCCAGCAAGGAAGTGAAAATCCAGTACATTCAAGTACTCAGGTTGTCAGCTGACTTCATTTTATTGCCACATAATGTTGCAGAGTCTAAACCTGACTCTTGAAACTCGAGCAACCTCAGATCATAACACTACCTCCAGAGACTTGTCCAGTGGTCACTATGCATGATGCGTTCATCACTTCATGCGCTTCCCCTCATGCCCATCGCTCTGGAATAAGGTTACTGTACTTTAATCATTAGACCACATGACCCTATTAAATTGCTCCAAAATACAATCTTTAATGCTCCTTTTCTCTGATTAGCATCAGCTTTCTTGGTTTCCTTATGTCCTAATTCTGTAATATTCTTGTTACATTGTGTGTGTGAGGAAATGTTTTTACTTTCAGTATTAAACATAGCTGTGATTTCAACTCACAAAGCGTTTCTTCACTTATGAGCATTAATAATTATTTGCAGTGGTTGACACTGCAGCACTATCCTTCCAGGTTGTAATAATGCATTGGACACCTTTTGACTTAATTCCAGTCATTTCAGCAAACTCCTTAGTTGTTTTCTTTGCCTGATGTAGACCAATAACTTTCCCTTTTCCTTTGGAAACATGATTTCATTTGGCCAGGCAGTATAGATATAATAAAATGAATGTCCTGATCAGTGATGGGTAATTTATAGGCACAGAATTAAATTCACTTTTGGACTTTTTTGGTCTCTTTAATTTTGCAGTTAAACCATCAGGAGAATATGCTTGAATGTGACAGGATAAGTGGTCAGTTGTAAAATCAGACATAGTAATTTATTCTGGAAAAACAAACCCAGCACTATGCTCATAGTACTGTATGTGACTCTCAGACCACCCAGGGAACGAAAGAAAACCTCCGGCATATTTAGCAGTGCTTAAGCAGGTTGATTCGATCTTTCTCACCAGCATAAAGAAGTTAGTATAGTTGAGCTCCAAGCTTCAGAACCTTTATATTGTAGATTCTGGACATGATAAGTCACTAGTTGCATTCTCCAACATGACCCTACAGACATGTGATTCTTATACACCCCCCCAAAAAAACAGAGAAGGTTGAAAACTGTAGCCTAGGCAAACAGGAACCATTGTGTGATACAGGAAGTCACAGATATAGATGCACATGATGCACCTACGTGCAGTTGTCTGGAAAAGTCCTAAAATGGTACTAACGTTTGCTCATCAAATTCACTTCCCTATTAGATTCCATTTGTTGCATGTTTTCTTCCCGTAGCCGAAAGCAGAAGCAAAAAACCTGGGCCGAATTTAGAAATATTGGCGCCGAGGTTTTAGGCAGTAGCCAGGGCTTTATGGACGACTCCCATCTTGGCTTACTTTGCCCTGGCATTGTCTCCCTGGACGGCGTAGGTAACACTAGTGCCTCCACCCTTAGGCTGCAGGCGCTCTCAGCAATTATGAGCTCCATTAATTTTATCGTTATAATTAGTGAAGCAATGCGTAATACGATTTTTCCCAGTTTGATTATTTCATTAAATATTTAATGTTATTCATGTGTTTTAATAGAATACATTTATCAACTCTCATTTTTAAACGATTCCTTTTAATGTAGGGTGTTTAATGTATGTTTTTTATTTTTTCCCAAGACATTCACATTTCCATGTAATGTTCTCCAGGTTTCAATGTGGGAACATTTCTGTTTTCCCTTTGTAACATTCTGAGGGCTTGACACCACACCTAGTGCAAGTGATCAAGCTTGGCACCCTTTTGCTAGGTTTGGATTCGAGTCACTTTCCCCCTTTTTTTCCCGTACCCAGGAGCCGATACTACGTAGGATTTTGAGTTTGCTCTCGTGCCAACTTAGAGTTGTGTGTCAGTCGTGTTCCAGGACCACGTAATTCCATGTAGTCTGCCAAGTTTATACCCTGGGCCTAATAAACATCCCGGACACACATCATCATTTCTGTCCCCTCAGAAAGCCATTTTTTTAAAGTGCCATTTGCATAACTCTCACATCCCAAGCTCAGATAAGAATGGGAGGGTTGTGTCAGGAAGGGCATCCGGTGGAAAATCTTTGCCAACCAAGTCCTCTGTGCCAACCTCTTAAAGGGAGCAGCCCAAAGAAGAGCAGTAACAATGAATGTTAAATAAATCTCACAGTGATCCGGGCTTTTATAATGTATGAGCATCAACAAACAGATGGTGGTCAGTATGCAAACCCAGAACCAGGGACTCAAAATATACCGCTGCAGAACCAATTAATGCATGAAAAACCCCTGGCAGTAGTTCTGCAATTCCAGATTTTGAAACCATCACAGTCTGTGCAGCAGATCCTCCCTTGTGGCCCTTGTGCACGTGCATTTATGTGCATTTTGTTTTCCTGAAGTGACATAAAAGCCAATTGGACGGATCAGTACGGATGTGTTTAATCTCCACTCTAGCATAAAAAAATCTGTTCAGGTACTTTGTGTTTGCCAAAAGTCATAATGAGAAGCATCACATAATCAATATTATGTGGTTTCATTTAAAGACATAAGCTGATCCCTGATGCTATAAAAGAACCAGGTCATGTAAGTTGCTTATCTGGACCTTTGGAGAAGCAACGATTGTTAAAAATTGTAGCTGCAGCGTAATTTATGTAAAATTTTGGTGCTATATACGGAAATGTTTCTTGCGCAATTCATGTTAAGTGTATAAAGTGTGTAAGTGTGACTTGTATATCTTGTGTAATATCTATAAAGATATTCTTTTCTATTCTATTATTTTCTGTTCAACTCTATGAATACTGATGGTCTATTGGATTGGAAATGCTTAAGTCGGTGTGTGTTTTGTCTAGTATTGACCCTGACATGCCAACTTCAGGACTCCTCCTCTAAAGAGTTCGGCAATTAAACTACAAATCTATTGCTCACACTTTATGAATGATGACAGTTTTTCTGTCCCATACTGTATCTGCTCATCCTGTCCAACACCTGTGATATATTTGTACTTAACCTCTTTCTGGTTTCATATGCCATGCCTTTTTTATATATATATATATATATATATATATATATATTTATTTATTTATTTTGTATCTCAGATCATAGATTCACTACCCCTTTTCCACATCAGTGGCATTAAGCTTTAACTGACCTTTTGAGTAATTTACCTTATTATATACAGATGAAATGCCATGTACATGCTGTATAAGTTTGCGTGTTCAGAGTAGCCGTTGCTCCGTTCTTCCCTTTATATACAAAATGCCAATGCAGAGAGGGAATAACCTGTTCTGTCTCAGTATTTCCAATTCTGAGAGACTTCATGAAAACAGCCGGTGGTGTGAAAACCAGATGTCTGGGAAGTGCAGTGAAGTTTAAGCGGGGGGGGGGGGGGGGGCGTGGAGTGCCGCCTAACTGTGATACTGAATCAGACCCAGCCATTTCCTGTGCCCGGCCTGACTCCGCTCCATGCGCTCCATATAAGGCCATGGAATTTGCATTTGGGAACTGACAGACTGTATGGATCTGGAGCTGGTGCTGGATTACATTTTTGAGTTAATGTTCTCTTCCAGCACTTTATGGGGAAAATATGTCTCAAAAATGTACCACCATTCCTTTTTACGGGTAAAAGTCTGTAGTGGTGTTTCATTTTTTTTTCTCCTTTGGATATTCTGAGGTTCTTCTATTGGTCACACCTGAAGGATTGTAGATGAAATAAACTGCTTACTTTTTCCAGGGTAAAATAAATGTAGTTTTTTGTAGTTGATATACATTTGCTTCAATTTTTAATGTGCCCACCTTTACATTGATAAATAAAAAGGTTTGAGATGGTGATACTGCAGGCGCCATTATATCACAAACTCCTTACACACTTACAATCAGGCCACTGGGTACAGCTTCATCTCATTCATAATGCAAGCCTGCATTTAGCGCAGCGCTCTGAAGGAGGTAAGTAGTACTTTCCAACTGTATACTTTCACAGTGCTTCTTAAAAAAAAAAAAGCCTGGTTTTAAATGTAGTATTCCGCCTACTTTTTATGGAAGCCAGTCTTCAAATTAAATGACTTTGGCTGATGTTGGTTCATAGCTTAGGGTCACCATGGGATGTGGATGACATAACAAGCGTCTTCATTATCACGTTCTAAAAGGAGTGCTTGCCGATCCTGGATGAACCACAGAAGTATCCTGAACTTTTGCCTCTTGTGTTTCCGCTTTTGAACCTCTCCCTTTCCCAACAGAACATTATCATTCCTAAATAAGCACAGTGGGAACAAATCTGTCTCAGTAAAATGACTGTGTGTCCTTGAATTTTAAAGATTTTAAGTGTGTTTCCTAAAGCTTCACTCTGGATGTAGGACAATTTGAAATAATGTCCTGACCGGCTTTAAAAAGCCACTGTGTATAAATATAAATGCCGTAGTCTATTTCATGCATGCATCATGTATTTTATTTTAAAAATAATAATATATGCTTCCTAAAGCTTCACTCTGGATGTAGGACAATTTGAAATAATGTCCTGACCGGCTTTAAAAAGCCACTGTGTATA
>QMIH01000350.1:360465-402179 GCA_003987875.1 Clarias batrachus | reverse complement strand
TTCTCAAGGGAAATGTGAACGAGTGCGGAAGTTCTGTGCTAATTGCTTAAACACGAAATTAATCATATTGTAATAGGAAAGTACATTATTGTTGCTCACAATAATACAATGACTCACAATGTTAAGTAAAATGAGAGTAATAGCCCACGTTGAGGTCTTTACTTTGGTGACATGAGGTACTTTCCCTATGTTCATACTAACCAACCATGAAACCACATTTTTTCTTCCACTTTTTTGTGAGTCAGCTATGAATGTGAACAGTTGCAGGTAGGAACTAAAGTCTGGAGTGGGGAAGTTAAAAGGGTCAGACCAGGTTAGCCACGGCCCTGGGACTAGTCGTTTGGATCCGTTTCCTAAAGAAGTCTTGCCTAATTTGTATGAAATTTAGAAAATCTCAGTTCAGGTCATCTCCCGTTGCCAAAATATTGTACACTCAGAAAGCTTCGACTTTTTTTTTTTCATCCATATTTGCTATAATTGGTCCTTTTTGAAAAAAAAAAAAACATTGGGTTGCGCAAGTTCTCAGTACAGGTTTCTCCAAATAATATTACACATTAAAATGTATATAAATTGGGGCTGCCAATATTAACGCGTTAACGGAGGCGATTAATCTAGAAATATTTTAACACAATTGTTTTTTAGCGTAAATTAATCAGATGACCAAGTTTGACCCTAATGGCTCCCCACAATCACAGTTACCCGGCTGTGTGTGATAATGGCATGTTTACCGCGGACAATAAGATCACCAAGTGTCCTGAACGGCAGGTTTCATTATAAAAAGAGAATTGAAATTTGTAAAGAATACATTCAATTAAACGTAAGCTGTAAGAGTGGTGGCTCAGGTGGCTAAGGCTCTAGGTTGTTGATTTTTGGATCTGAGGATCCGGGTTCGAACCCCGCCATCAGTGGGTTGCTCAACGCACCCCATATTACCCAGCCACTGCATGGGTCCTATTCGAGAGAGGTTTTTTAAAGTAACATTTTTTTAATGTTAATGATTGAGATATAATAATCTGTTTCCTCTAACCAGTTTGTCATGCATGTTTTTATTCCAACGTTGCACGTAAATCAGTTCAATTACTACAACAGACTAAAAAAATGCATCTAGTTAATCAAATTCTGAATCAGTTGACAGCACTGTAGTCAATACAAAGCAGTGTACAAAGCTGCTTGAAGATGAGCAATATATTAACCAATGTTCATTTCATTCAATAATGAAATAATGCTGTTGCTAAATGTGTTTATAAATAGTAATAAAAGACATAATTTTGCAGAGTGCTTGATTTATGTTTGTTCGAATACAAGGAATACAAAGCAGCAGCTAATCTTTTTCGAGAGCTGCCGGAGCTGCTGGTTTGGCTTCAGTTCAATCAGAAACACGTGGCGTGAAAAAGAGTAGTTCTAAAGAGCATTCGGGCTTCACAGAGATTTTTTTTATGGCACAGCTGAACTCACATTCCACTGCTTTTGTGAAAAGCCTGATTGCAAAGAAATCCAGACAAAAAGAATGGGAACAGACCAGACAGAAATGGTGTTAGATGATCTAAGGTTAGCTTCTTCAGTTTCTCCTATGGAGACTGTGGATGGTGTAAAATGATCAAGTCTTTTCTTTTCCGTAATAATAGGTTTTCTGGCTCCTTTTTTTTCTTTATACGCCTCCAAGGCCTAATGAGGTCCCCTCTAATGAAGTGGCATCACACCAAAATGACACCCACTTCCAGGTTACCAATGAGAGGTGTCCTACTGTTATGTGCTGGTTGCTGGAAAACATGTTAACAGCTACCATGTGGAAAATTGTTTGAGCTCTGATTTAGCACGATTAATGCAGAAGGGGGAAAAGAAAACGCAAGACGGAGGCGGTGGTGGAATAGTACCCAAAAGTCGATGAACATTCCTTGTTATGCAAGATGGATGTTGTAAAAGAGGTGAGAGGTGTATATTTAGCTGAAGAAAATAAAATGTCCAACATGTAGGTCTAATAATGGATTAATAAAGTGCTTTTTGTTCTTCTTCACTGTCTTGTAGTTTGTTCTCCTCGTGCTTGGTGAACTCCCACCAGCAGTTTAATTATCGTTCCCAAATTGCCCAGAGTGTATCAAACACCCCCCCCCTCCTCCCCAGTGCACAAAGTTTTCAGGGATAGGCTCCAGTGCTTCATGCGCGCCTGTACAGGTTAAGCCTTTTTGAAAATAAATCAATAAAAAACATGCAAGTATCATTTTCTACAAAACAATTCAAGCATTCCAGAAAAACTTTAAAGAAGAATGATGATCAGACATGCCAAGCCTTACAAAATGACCACCAGGAAAAGAAAGTTAAACTTTTTTTAAGTTGAAGCTGATATTTTCTCCGCATGTTCCCCAGCCTGTGTTTGCAACTCTTGATTTAATATCCATATATCTCAAGAGTACAATTAATCATGCCGCGTTGTGGCCTCAGTTGACACTGGCTCATTGCCCAAGATGGATGGCCATGACGAATGATGTCCCACTGCGTACGCTGCAAAATCAAAGGAATGAAACAGATAGAGAGAAAGGAAGTGGAGGGATCTGAGATCTGAGAAACGCATGCATCAAAAGCAGTATTCGCAGTTGATGGGGTAAAAGATTCGCCTGACCGTGCACTTTTCATGAGTTTAGAGGAAACCAAGTCATCATCTGGTGTGTTGAGAGAAAATAGACCGTGTTCCAAATGTGTTGGTCAGTAAATCGAATGTGGTCACTTCAATGAGTGTCTGTGCTTTTACAAGGTTTAGAATAGGTTTGCTGATGAAGGAATTGCACTAAAGCTGGCTATGCAGTGACAAGGTTGTATTCTGGTCCTGCTTTTGGGGGTGAAGTCATTGGCGCAGATGATAAACAATGTGCTTTGCTGATTTGACATGTGAACACACAGCAATCAGCAGTAATACTAAACCACTTGCCTAATATAGTGTACTTCCCCTTGTGCTGTCAAAACATTTATGATCTATTGTGGCATGAACTCCGCAGGACCTCGGAAGGCGTGTTGTGGTATCTGGCACCAAGATGTTAGCAGGAGATCCTGGAAGTTGTGAGGTTGGACTTCCATGGAGCTGACTTGCTTGTCCAGCACTTCCCACAGATGCTCGATCAGACTGAAGTCTGGGGAATTTGGAGGCAACAACCTGTTCCTCAAACCATTCCTGAGCAATATTTTGCTGCGTATGAAAAGAGGCCACTGCCTTTAGGAAATACTGTAATGATGTATACATGTGAAAGTAACATCCACATGAATGGCAGAACCCAAGGTTTCCCAGCAGACATGGCCCAGAGCATCACACTGCATCTTGCCTTCTTCCCATAGTGCATCCTGGTGTCATCTCTTCTTCAGGGATGTGACACACACACACACACATCGAGCCACCCGTGATTTTTCAGACCAGGCTTCATTGGTTGCTCCATGGTCCAGTTCCTGTGCTCACTTGCTCATTGACTCATTGTAAGCACTTTCGGGGCTGAACAGGGGTCATCATGGACACCGTGTCCAGTCTGCACTGGTTCAGACACAAAAGGCTGTCATACAGGGTCTGTTCTGTGACTTTTCTCTGTTAGGCAGTACTCATTGTTTCAGCGATTTTTGCTATAGTAGCCTTTCTGTGGATTAGACTAAACAGGTTAGCCTTTGCTCACCCTTCACCATCTATCTCTCCTTGGACCACTTTGGGCAGGTACTAACCACTAAATAAAAGAGACACCCAATAAGACCTGCTGTTTTGGAGATGCCATGACCCAGTCGTCTAGCTCTTCATTTGCCCATTTTTCCTGCTTCCAACACATCAAATCCAAGACCTGACTGTTCACATGCTGCCTAATATATCCCACCCTTCGACACGTGAAGTGGTAATGAGATAATCACTTCAATTGTCATTGGTTGTAATGTTATGACTGGTATCACAAGTAGTTCTTTGACAGTGCTGTGCTGTTTTGCATATAGGACAAAGTAGAATTCATATTTCCTGAAACCAACCGTATACAAAACATGATAAATACTAAACACATTTCTGAGAATAGCTAAGTTATTCCCTGAAGACATAATGAATGCACATTATGAAAAGCAGTTCTCTAATATACTGTGTTGTATGGAAATTAACATATGCGTATATTAGTTCATAAAGGTCATGTTTTTCTGAAGAGAACGTCTGTGTTGTTTTGAACTGTTCTTATTTTTCAATAATAAAATGCGTGAATGTTTTGTGTGTTATAACAGGGGAGCCGGGGACACTACCGGTACCACTGGCAGAGCCACAATGTCAAGCAGAGTGGTGTGGACGACATGGTGTTACTCACCAAAATCAACGAAGACGCCATTGTGGAAAACCTCAAGAAGAGATATATGGATGACTACATTTTTGTATCCTTTATCACCTCTTTAAAAACCTCATGTGGGCTAAGATCAGTAAGGGAGCAAATCCAGGGGTATGAGAGGCCTTAGTATTTCTATAAATGTCTTTTTAAAAACATTCTTTCGATACTTTAGCAGGATCTTGATTGATGTATTGTGTTAAACAGATTTTATCAAGCTTCGGCTCAATTATTTATGGGGTTATCGATAATAATTTGGATGAAGAATGATTTCCTGCGCTTTCTTCAGTGGTGCTCTTGGATTTGTTCCAGCACATCATAGATTAACTCTTGATTAGAGTGTCTCTACTCTGGGTTAGACAAACATGTACAGCACCAGCCACTCTTTTACAGCAAAAACATAAATTAGGTAGGTCTGTTATATGTATATGGTTGATAGAAAGTTCCTTGCAGTTGATTTATCGGTCTTGTCATGTCTTGATTGTCAGCAACAATGGAAACGTGACGGTTAGGTTTTCATGATGTGACTCAAATGCAGGACACTAGATGAAGTCTTTGACTAGAGATGCTCAATGTGCTCAGGAGTAAAAGCCTAGCTGTAGGCAGAAAGCATGTGAATTGACTGAGGATTGCACATTGTTCAGAGATAGAACAGAAACCAGTAGAGAAGATGAACTAAATGGTTAGTAGGCAGATGTAGCAGAGCAGGCAGGATACAGACACAGTAAACTTTGTTGGCTAATTTGTTATTCAAATGCTCAGGCAGACAATCTAAATCCAATAAATGGCCTAAGGTCAGATTTTCAGTAAATACATATGTCAGTATAAACAGGCAGAAAAGGTTACCTGAGAACAGGTCCAAACAGGTCAGGCTCCCAAGCACAACCAGGGAACAGGCAAAGGCTTCAAATCCGAAATTCAATCCAAGAATCAAATATCCAGAGGGTATACACACCGATCAGCTGGAACATTAAAAACTTTAACAATAGAGGCCAACTAACTAGGTTTTGGACTGGCCTTGTGCCACTGGGATGACTCTGGCCCCTTGGGATGTGACTCCCTAACCCTTCTGGATCGGGCTTGTTTGTCCAGCAATCCCATGGGTGCTCAACTGGATTAGGATCTGGGGAGTTTGTAGGAATGGTCAGAGGCCTTAGGCTCTTTGCCCACTGGGCCCAGTGTGTGGCGGGCGGTTTTGCAGTGGACGTTGTAGTGGTTTCCTCTGATGGCAAGCATTGTCTCTTTTTGTGCCGCATTGGCTTGATCGAGCCTTGGGACAAATTAACGACAGGCAGCAGGATGAGAGCGGATCAAAAAAACAGGCAGGGTCTGGTACAAATGCAGATAAGGGGCAGATGGCTGGAAAGCTCAAACACGATGTGAAGGAGACAATCTGGCAAATTGACTGAGAACTGAGCCTGGTTTAAATAGAGAAGGACAGAGCAGAGATGATTGGACACAGGTGTGTTAAGACCGCTGCACGGGACGAAAGGGAGAAACCAACTCGGTCAGGGTGCTCAAAAAAAGAATACACTTCAAACAGGAAGTGTGTGAAAACATGACACATAAACCCTTTTGTTTACTCGCAAGAATCAAACATTTTAATCAAAGATTGTTTAAACTGTTCCACTTTGAAGGTTGTGTGAATTCCATGCTTGAGAACTAAACCAAGCAATCCTGGATTATATCTGTGCTGTATAATGTATATAAGAAAGCGGTTCTCATCTCTGGTCTTGGAGGACCACTGCCTTGTAGATTTTAGTGTTTTCTCAGCTCTCATCACACTTGATTTAACTAATCAGTGAATTTTGACAGAATTGAAAGCACGACAATAAGCAGTGCAGGGGGTCCTCAAGGACCAGAATTGAGAACCAGTGGGATATAGTCAGGGTATGTGGCAACACTCAAGTCTTCATTCATGATAATGAGTCGCTGCCTCTTCAACTCTTGCACAATTGCTAAACGATCCCAGCGAAATCTCAAGGGTCATAAACTTCCCTGGCTTTATTAGGATTAAGGCTTTTTAGCTGATTCGGTCCAATGGAAGTTTTAACTCAAACTAAGTGCTTTTATTGTGGTCAGAAAATAGTAACAAGTGATGTAGTGTTGTAGTCAGTGGCATATGGGACTGAGGTCAGCATGAGTCAAACTCAATGCTTCCTTTATTTGCAATGAGCAGCAGTCGCCAAAACTGACACTAGTCAAAGTCAAAGAAGACAGTACTGCCTTTGCACAAGCTCTTTCCTAGCAGCCAGATGTTCCTCTGCAACCACATGACAAACGCTCACTGCTATCATCATCATCATCATCCATTTTTAGCTACATTAGGTGCTTAAAAGTGCCAATGATGTAATGATTGTGATACGTCAACATGATTATCACTGTTGTTATTGATGCCCATAATAGGAGAACCACAATGTACTCCAGTGTATTATGGGCTGTGCCTGAACTAGATACATTGAAACCCTTGACTTATGTACACAGACTTATATCGGACCTGTGCTCATATCTGTTAACCCTTTTAAACAGATGCCATACTTTGGGGATAAAGAGGTGGAGATGTACCAAGGAGCAGTAAGTATTATGTTGCAACTGAGAAAGAAACACTTTCATGAATCACCGTTCATCACAAAAGTAAAATCCGAAACCCTCGATATTTATAGATCTAGTATTTATTTTCGTGATTATTTTCTCTCACCACTGAAGAGTTCAAAAAAATAAGGTGCGGTCCAGATACTTGTACCTCCTGCATTCTTAGGTAAAGGGAATGTAGCTCAGACCTGTCCTATAATGACGTCACCTGACAGCATCTCAGCACAACAGCATGTTTGCCTGAGAACTGATAGCTGACTCGCCCCTGTGGCCACAAACTATTATGCCGTGGGAATTTTGCCATTTATTTATTTTGACCTGCTCTAATCATTGCCTCTTTTTTTATTTAGGCTCAGTATGAAAACCCTCCTCATATCTATGCCCTGGCAGACAATATGTACAGAAACATGATGATTGACCGTGAAAGCCAGTGCGTCATTATCAGGTAGGTAAACAAACTGTCTGACTCATCTTTCTTATACACGCGGGAGTTGTCTTTGTTTGGTGAGGCGGAGGTTTTAGCAGTCGCACTAATGCACACACAGCAGGTTTTTCACTTCCATCAATGTCAGGAGACAATTAATGACCTGTGCTTTATGGATGGGAGGGAAGCAGGCTTGCCCAGATGAAACACTTTAACAGGTGATTTGGATGCTGGTTGGCCCTTTTTTAGACAAACTAAAAGGAAGTGGGAGCGTGTGTGTGTGTGTGTGTGTATATATATTTTTAAACCACTTTCTATATTCAGTTCAGTTATTAATCTTCCGCATGTCAGTATTATGTAGTTTATAAAAGATTTTGTCTCATCAGTGTCATCTCAAGTTACTCTTGGTGGATATTTGCATATTTTCTGGGTTGGTAGAAAACAAAGGGCAGCAGCTATTTATTTTCATGTTTCCTGCTTCATCGATTCAGGAAGTTTACCTGGAATAGTCTCACAGCCTCTGTTGCTGCTGTACATCTAAATTCATTTAGATCAAATGAAATAAAATGAAATATAGTGCAAATGCACTGCAAAGTGTCTAAATATACAATTTTTAAAATTTGTTTATGTTACAACCTCAGCAGCAACCTCATTTCCCCTCTCGTCTGTTGCAACCACTCAGCATTCAACATCATCACCGGCCTGATCATCAGTCATCATCCACCCCGTTTCTCACTGGGTTACGCCTTCATTTAGATGGTTATCCTGCTTGAAAGATTCATAGATCACAGTGTGGCGTGACAAACAGAACAGGTACTGGGACTGGACTGAAAGTGAGGGCCAAAAAAGTCCTTCAGGAAGCCTGGTGAACTATAAAAATGTGAAATATTCTGGATGTTTTGAAGCAAAATATGAAGAAATAAGCTGTTCCAGTATTTCAAAAAATCACCATAGTTAGTCTCTAGGAGAACCTGTGATATGCTGCGTGCTGTGCCACAGTGCCACCCTGAAATATCTTTTCTCAGTTTAACAAAGCCCTCCATTCATGTGTAAAGCTGATAGAGAGAAGGAGACTATGAACTCAAAAAAGCGGAAAGGCATGTTCTAGTTTCTGGTGTGTGTTGGTGGTCTGCTGGTCAGTTGAGGCCTGGGATGTGACTGTATTTCGGACATCACGGTGAACGTCTCACGCTTCAGCATTTTTCTTTCCTTTCGTTTGTTTGTTCAGTACAGTTTGGCCATAAAATAAACTGGAAGCGGGATTGTGATCGACCAGATTAGCAAAACAAAGCCCCTGCATGAAAGTGCAGCTCAGGCATTACGTGGTCAGCACAGTCGTTTTCTTGTTATTATGTAGTCCTTTTGAGATTGTGCGATTCCTCAGGCTGCTCTCTTCTAAAAATAATGCTCTTTCTGTGTAAGCACCAAAGCCAGTCGCTCGGCTTGTGTTCCGTCTCAGGTTCTTCCGCTCCCTTTTTTGAAGTAGCTCATACATAACCATCTGACCAAACTATGGCATAGGCTCCCATTGTTTCAGCATCACAATACCGACGGAAGCTGAAGGGGGGTGGGCTGCTGCAAAAAACAGTCTTTTTTCACGTGGAGGAAGCCATTTAGAAAGGAAATTATGTCTCACTAGAACCGAGGTAAGGATATAGAGAGAATAGACATTATTCCCAGGAAGGCAGTGACACCTCATCACCTCATTATCACGCGGTCATGTGACATCGCCACGAAAAGCCAGATCGGACATAAAGAAGTTTGGTCCAGAAAATACGAACACTGGCATGCTGGAGCGGAGCGCGGTACAGTGTCTGTTTTGGCTAATGAGTTTTATCACTGCGCGTTGAATGAGTGAAGCAGATGGTGAAGGTTTGCAGGAAATACTGGCGGCGCTGGTGTTGCCACGTGTCCATGTTTGGCCAATAAATCCATGTAGTCTTAGGCTGAGTAATTACAATATACAATGGGGGAACTCCCATAGGACAGGATTAAAAATTGCACCCAGCTTAAAGCTCCAGCCCTTGGTGTGGAACGAGAGAAGTGCCAATTTATGTATTATTCATTTCGTTCAGAGTGGAAAAGCCAGCATCACTCGTATGTAGAGTTGCACAGAGGTGTATGATACCAGCAACATTCTTTTCCAAGCTTCGGCATGTTTCAGTCTTCAGTTCCATTGTAGCTTTCTCGACTGAAGAAGGAGGAACCAGATGTGGTCTTCTTCTGTTGAAGATTCAATGCGCTGTGCTTTCTGAAATGCTTTTCTGCTCACCAGGGTTCAAAGTGGTTATCTGTGTGTTTGTTTGTTTGAGTTTCCTTGAGCTGGAACCGGTGCAAAACAGGCCATATGTAGAGTATCTGCCGTGCGCTGGATGTTATTTGTGTTTTCGCACCATTATATGTAACTAGACATTGCTATGCATGAAAGCTCGGCAATTCCTGAAACACTCAGCAAACTGGCATCAATACCTGTGCAACAGTGAATCAGGCTTTTGACCTGTATCTGCATGAGTTTATGTATTGCGGTGCTGTTGCATGAGCAGGTACGCATGCAGTGGACATAATAAAGCGGACATGGGCTGTGTTTTCATGATGTGCATGAACGCTCTAACTACAGGACATACAGGAGTAAGAATAGGAGTATAGAGTTACTGTCGTGTAACGTCATGGGTCTTTGAGTGTTTCCTCTGGCCTTCTCCAGTACTTTACAGCTGCATCGGCTTTAAACTGTATTACAAACAAGATTATTTATGAAAAAAAGAAAATCACATATGATTCTTCTGTTCTAGACGTACAGTATAAGCCTAGACCCTGACAAATTCATAGCAGGAGTCAAAGCTTCAGTGTGATTGAAACTGATTGTCTTAGGTCATAATGGTGCATTTATGAAACTAGGCTATTTTTGTCAAATGGAAGGAAGAGAATGGCGAATGCTCACAGGAAGCTGTCTTCCGTATGTAGGAAGTTGGGATATAGTAGTGTTCCTGTTAATTTAGCAAGGCTTTGTGGTTACCGTTACACCGAAATCACATTTTTGCACCATAATGCGTATGTTGAAGTAGAATGACTTTGTAATGACGCCTTAACCACTAACCAAAGTTCCATGGGCTCTGACGTAAAAATGTGAAATGTCAACATTGCCTAATAATGTCTGAATTCATCACTATTGGGAAATTTCAATCTTTCTGATTTAACGACGTTTTTGTTCACGTCAATTATATAGACAGCATACTGTGCAAAGTCACATTTGTCATTTGTGTCCAGGGTAAGGGTAGCTTGGTGGTTAAGGTTGCATTGATGATCAGAAGGTTCCCAAGTTTGACTGCCAGCGTCACCGAACTGCTGCTGTTGGGCCAGGGTCTGTCACCATTAACTGCTCAGATACAATCAGGTCGACGAATCCATAAGAAACTGCCACTGAAACAACAGATAAATCTCTAAGGGCCTTGCACCTTCAAGAAAAAGGGTTCGTCCCGCCTTCGAGTCTGTGTGCATGAGTTTGCATGTTCTCGCCATTCTTGGTGGGTTTCCTCCCACGGTCCGTGCATGAGATTAGACCAGAAATATATTTTTCTGTCACATTTTAATCATTTTAGGGCGGCACGGTGGTGTAGTGGTTAGCACTGTCGCCTTGCACCTCCAGGGTCCGGGTTCGATCTCCAGCCAGGCTCGATTCCAATCTCTGTGTGCATGGAGTTTGCATGTTCTCCCCGTGCTTGGTGGATTTCCTCTGGGTTCTCTGGTTTCCTCCCACATTCCAAAGACATGTAGGTTAGGCTAATTGCCATTCCCAAATTGCCCGTAGTGTGTGAATGTGTGTGTGAGTGTGTGTATGTCTGTGTGCCCTGCGATGGATTGGCACCCTGTCCAGTGTGTATCTTGCCTCGTGCACTAAGTCTCCTGGGATAGGCTCCAGGTTCCCCATTACCCTGAATACAGGATTAAGCAGTAATGATGATGAGTGAGTGAGTGATTTTAATCACCTTTCGTAATTTTGCTATTTAACATCTCATTTTGAGAAAAGAATTAAGCAAAAAATTTTTTTTTTATTTTTATTTTTTACAGAAGCCAGCTGTATCAGAGCAGTTGTGGAGCTTAAAGGGCTTGCTCAATGACGTGTATAATGGTTAATTGGTAACATTGCCTAATAATGTCTGAACGCTATTAGGAAATTTCAATCTTTCTGATTTAACAACGTTTTTGTTCACGTCATTCATATAGTAAACACTTCGACAGCATACTGTGCAAAGTCACATTTGTAATTTGTGGATGCTGGGAATTGTCCTCACAACCGTTCTGATTAGTTGCTAGAACAATTTCCCACATTCTAAATGGCTGTTTTTTTCTGTTAGTGTGTTTTGTTTTGTTTCATTTGGGGTGTGTTGGAAATATTATCTTTCATGCCTAAGCATTTAAACCATTTCTCCACCCTAAATGCTTTATTCTGGTCAGGATCACAGTGGAACACGGGACACACAAGTGGGAAGACAAGCTGAACAGGATGCCAGTGTTTTACCATGCCATACAGAAGCATATAAAAAGTATTTTAAATTGCTGAGCCAGAGTCTGTCTGTTTATTGGTCTCAACCTAAGATAGCACAGTGTGTTCTCTCTTCTTGTGCCTGCCTCCCTAAAATAGCACATCCATGGTAATGGAAATAGGCAAGATGTTATTTGTGGAACAGCGGTCAATTCTGCTGATGGATGCTGAGAATGTACGAGTGATGCAGCACGCTGTGCGACTGTTATGCGTGGGCTGCAGTTTTGACTGCACATTCTGTGTCTTACAGTGGTGAGAGTGGTGCTGGGAAGACAGTTGCAGCGAAATACATTATGAGCTACATCTCAAGAGTGTCAGGAGGCGGAAGTAAAGTACAGGTGAGTCCATCATGTCCGTCTATATTTTTAACCATCATTTAATTTGGATTTTCCAATGAATTTTTCAGCTCCCACTATTTCAGATAAGACACTTGACCAAATTCATTTCCTCAGACGCTTTTGCTGATTTGCTGATTGATTAACACACAAAACCCCTCTCATGCTCACTTGACACTGGGCTTCTAATCACACTCCCCTGTTCTGTGTAATCACTGGAGGGCAGCATATAAGGGCTCCGATCTAACATCCGCTTTGTGAAGTATTGCTCAATGCATATTTACCTGACTTGACCTATAGATTTGTTTGCAGTTCCTTGATCTTCAGATTGCAGGTGCATCCATTTTCATCTCCATTTTATAACAGAATGTTTCAGCACTACCATGGATGCAGGAACAAAACCACTGTAGAATTGCACAAGCACTTGACTACGTTGGCCGCTAAATTCCATGCTGGCAAATTTATTAGTCTCCAAGCTAGATTAAATGTACCAGAAAAAACACTACGCTTAAGGGTCTTTTTTTTTTTTTGCTGCAGTGCTAACTAAAAATCACCCTCTTTTTTTATCAGCCTCCTCACTTTCGAACAAACTATTTCAACACATTTTACAACTCACGGAAGAGAAAAACAGTTCATTAACAGTAACGTGTATGATACTGTAGGGACAGCTCAAGTTCCGCTGCAGTAAGTAGGTGAAATGAACCTTTTATCAAATCCTCAAAGAAATGGTGTGCCTGGGTTACAAGATGACACTTGATTCTTGGCGCATTATGTATTGATCCTGTCTTGATCGTCTGCTTTCTAACTGGCCACCAGCCTAGAGAAACTAGACCTCACCAAACATGAGTATCAGCATTGAATCCATGCAATTAGGTTGGACACGGGTGAATGCTGCCGAACAAGAGAACCGCCCCAAAGAAAAATATGTTCTGACCATTTGATAGGAATGTGCTGCTTCTGTGCCAAAAGTCCAGCCAAACCAGGCTCCAAAGAAAGCAGCAGCACCGTCATCTAGATAAGTCCATTGTATTCGATATCATTCACTCCGCACTTAAAAATCCAGCACTCACATGTTGTCTCGTTCTTCAGAGCGCTGATTGACTTTGCAACTGCAGGAAACATTTTTATCTACTGTACTATCCATAACTGTGCATAAAAGTGCTGCTATCAGTTGTCATTAATCCTCTCAGCCTTATAACAATTGCATTGTGTGTAGATTTAGACCAAGCTCAAACCTCTCAGCACATATCATCTTATCTGCCTCCAGGATGGGCACCAATGAAAAACAGTCCTTTAGCATCTCTGGTTGCTAATTTATCAGTAATATCCTGATATTACTTATCTACGTACTGGGGTTGGACAATGAAACTGAAACACTGGACAATTTAGTGTTGGAGGTTTCATGGCTATCTTCTTTGATTTTTTTAATTCCACCAGTAAGGGCAGAGTGTGAAGGTAATTAGCAGAGTAATAGCACAGTTTTACTTAAGATATTGCAATGAACACAACATTGTGAGTGACATATCAGAGTTCAAAGGAGGACAAATTGTTGGTGGGCGTCTCGCTAGCGCATCTGTGACCAAGACAGCTGTCTTGGACCAAGAAAGCTGTCTGAAAGGGATGTCCGGGTGCTAACCCGGATTGTATCCAAAAAACATAAAACCACAGCTGCCCAACTCACTGCAGAACTAAATCTACTCTTCAACTGTCAGCCAGGTACTGCTGGCCCAAAATGTTGACTGATGGGCATTAGTTTGTTTCCTCCTTCATCGCATATGCCTGGGCCAAAGTCCCTTTGAATCTTACCAGTGGGGAAAGTGATGGTTGCAATTAGCAGTGGAGTTAATCACCAGCCTGCATCATGCAATAAAAACATCAGCATGGTTACCACAGTTTGTTTTTCAAAGCCACTAGGCATCATTCCTCTGCTTGGTTTACCTGCATCCTTTGCTATAGCAGAAATGCTTTTCAGCCAAGTGTTTGGACACTTCAGAATCCCAGCAGACAGTGAACCAGTTTATAACTTGAGTCTGGTTAAAAGCGTTATGAAAACCCTGGGTGTAGTTCTAAGCCTAACGTCTGGATATTACTAAGTAATGGGCAGGTTCTGCTGATAGAATGACTGGGACCGAATACACCCAGAATTGCCTACAACATTTAGCAACACTCATCCTCCTTTGTTTCACTGGAACACCAACCCCACTGATTCACCAACAGTGAACAAATGGTTCAAAAGGAGCAAACAGGCCTGAGAAAGCACGCGTAGGTGCTTTAAACAAGTTGAGCAACCCGGCATTGATAGGAAACACCATGAGACCAACCCGATGTCTGAGTATGTCTGACCAGAAAGCACTTCCAAATCCCATGAGGTTGTAAGAAACTAAACCTCAGTCATATTGGCCTGTACTAGATCCTGAAACAGAGCAAAGAAGTCACATATAAGATTGACTTACCAGGGCACTTACTGTCTAGTACCTTCATTCCACATATCACACCTGAAACCGGGCAATGAGCCACTGACAGACCTCCATGACACCACCAGAACCACTTGACATCGAAGGGCAACCAACATACTTTGTTTAATCGGTACTTAACTCAAAGAATGGACCTCATGGAGGTCTTAAAAACCTCATGGAGTGGGAAGGTTTTGGTCTAGAAGAACAGTGCTATATCCTAGCCTATGACGACCAACTGCAGTTAAGAACTTAACATCCCGCACCCAGAGTTCCCTAATGCTTGGTGAATGCTTAGAAAGAACATTGCTCCTGGACTGAGCCCTTTGGGGTACTCTAAACACATCCCAAACACATTCCAACCTGCAAATGTGGTTGCCTCATAAAACCACATTTCACCACACACAACTGTCACGTTCAGTAACTGGACTTCTTTACAGATACACATGCCAGTTGACAATCGCCTGTACATAGTATAATGTAACACTTAGTGGGTGCCTATGTACCTTCAGCAAGCCTAATTTACATGTGTTGTTATTCAGGTTTTCTAACTTTGCATTATTCCTGGCTTTCACTTTTTGCATTTTCCCCATTGTTGATGCTTGCTGATCACCTGACCTTTTTGCCTGTTTTCTGTATCACAAATTTTGAACTCTGTTTTTCAGTATCGTCTTTCAAATTTTGACCTGCATTTTTTAAAATCAGTTTTCTTCTCCATTTCATGATATGTTCTGATTTGTTCTATTTTGATTAGAATGTGGTTTATTTCTTTATGTATGTGTTGTTTAAGCAGTATATTGAATTAACAAATGTAGTTTGATTTATTTCTTTCTGCTCAATGTGCTCTTGGATTTGTGCATTTCCAGAAATGGCATATTGTTTCATGGTTGTGTGGCTTTCTCCCTTTCCTGGCATGTTATTTGACTCTCAATGATACACTACACCCTGACCATTATAGTGTGCCTCTGTTTCCCTGTTTCTTTCTAGTTCTCCCTCTATATCTGCCTCTCCACCCTTCCTTATCTGATTTACGGTTAATGAATTAGAATAGTTTGCTCATCATTTACATTATCCAAAAAAGTATTCTAATGCAATATGCACTGCCCAGCCAAAAAAAAAAAAGTCACCATCTGGATTTAACTAGGAAAATAGTTAAGAGCCTTTCATTGGATAATTGCTGCAGTGATTAATATGTTTTAGCTGGCTAAGTTATTTAACCCTAACTGATGCAGTGAGTAGCTTCTCATTTTTTAACAACCATGTCAGAAGACATATACTGGGACATATCATGGCAAAGATGTTACTCGGTTTCAAAAGGGTGAAATTATTGGCCTGCATCAAGCAAAGAAAACAACTAAGGAGAATACTAAAACTACTAAAATTAGTTTAACAGCTGTAAAAGACCTTATTAAACCTTTTAAGGATAGTCGTGACCCATAAGCTTGGGGAAGAAATGTGGTCCGGAATGACCGTGATTGGAGATTGAATGTTTGTTGAAATCAAATTCTACAAAAAAGCTACAGTAGAACTCACGTTTATGTTTAATAGTATCAGTAAGATCATTTCCACATGGACAGTGTGAAGAGAACTCAAGGGATTGGGACTATACAACTGTGGATTCCTAAGAAAACCACTTATCAGTCAGACTATTTGGAACAATAGCTTAAATTTCCTAGATAGCATAAAGAATGGACTGTTGATTCTTGAAGAAGGTCATGCGGTCTGATGAATGATGGTTCCTTCAGGGTAAGAAAAGAGGTGGATAACGTGATGCACCCATCATACCTACAAGCTCGTGGGGGCAGTGTCGTGATCTGAGGTTGCCTCTTTTGGTCAGATCTAGGGTTAGCAATGTTATGTGCCCATATTATGGGGTCAGCTGACAACCTGGATATAAGGAATGACCAGGTTTTTCCATCTTCCCTGATGGCACGGCCATATTCCAACATGACAGTGCAAGGATTCATTGGGCTCAAATTGTGAAGGAGTTGTTTAAGGAGCATGAGACCTTCTTAGAGTCCAGTCCTTAACCCCATTGAGAATTTTCAGGGTGTGCTGGAGAAGGGTTTACGCCCCCCCATCATCAATACATGAATGTGACTCTGGACAGAAATAAATGTTGTGACGTTGCATAATCTCATTGAAACGATGCCACAGGAATTGCATGCCGTAATCAAAGCAAATCAAAGTCGATTCAATAAATATGTAGTGTGTTATATGACAACACTGACTGATGTCTCTATCCCATGCAAATTATTATGAAATGTATTATTAAAAGTAAAAGTTGTACATGCTCGGATTTTATTAACTGCCAATAGCTTTGAGTATGTGGGGAAAATGATTCCTCATGCTCCCAGAACCACTCTTTCATAATTTATATCCTGGATATGCCTGTACCATCAGTAAAGTAAAACATTCCAGTACATTCCAGATATTGTTGCTGATCCTAGACCTGACCAACTGGAACAATTCCACAGATCATAACACTGCCTCCAGAGGCTTGTACAGTGGCCACTGTGTATAATGTGTGCATCCCTTCATGTGCTTCCTTTCTCACCCTGATGCATCCTTTGCTCTGAAAAGGAGTCAATCTGAACTCATCAGACCTCATGACCGTATTCCATTGTGACAAATTTATGCTCCCGAGCAAACTGAAGGAACGGAATTGAACCCCTTACGCGTGGCAGGCCATATTGCTAGACTGCATTATGACTCTTTTTGAGCAAATTTTATTCACAAATGACAGCAGTTGAGTTTACAGGCTCCCCAGAAACGCTACCATACAACGTCTCTCTATATCATAAAAAAAGCGTTTCTCAATCGGCTCGATGATTTAAAACGCATGTGCTCCTGGTCTGCAGATGGTTTGGAGCAGATAATGCAATCCAGCCAAGACGATTTCGTGTGTTTATGTGTGTGTGTGATGACATGCAGACTGTGTTCCAGGCATATGGTTGTCAAATTACCTCATCATAATCGTCCTCATCATTGCTACTCTCGCTCTCTTTTTCTCCACAGCATGTCAAAGACATCATTCTGCTGTCCAACCCTCTCCTGGAAGCCTTTGGAAATGCCAAGACACTGAGGAACAACAACTCCAGCCGATTTGTAAGCACTCTACCTTCTGCCATGGCTTTATGGATAAAAGAGAGCGCTCCTAAAGTCATGTGGTTTACCGAGGCTAAGCTGAGAGGCTTCCAGAGCTTTATGGGGACTAAAGAAAACAGAAGGAAATTCCAATTAAAACAGAAAGGGAGTCCCATTATTACCCTCTCCTGTCTCTTTTTCTGGGTATATTGTGAGTGTGAAACTGGTCCGGTTGAAGTCATCAGCTGGAAACAGGAGAACGAGGGTGAGGTCGATCCAGGTTAGGCTTTCAGAGGCCAGGTTGATATATGGGCGTGATATATTGAAGTTTATTACATTTAGCTGTTTTGAACCCAGGAGACATGAATCATTATTTCTCTGGAATAAAGACAATGAACAAAACGATTGTATTAATAGCTTAAGTCAAAAGCCTGTACGATCCATTCTAGGCTTCTAATCCAAAATATTACTTACCTCCTCTGATGCTCGTCATTTGGTTTCAGTTAATCTCTTAGACCCATCTTGTTCCCCTGGGTTTGCCTTAATAGTACAGTAGAGGGGAATGATTTGGATGTGACACATATAGTTTAGATGTGAAACAGCCACGTTGAGGAAGGGGTAAGACGATGACTAGTGATTGAGTGAGTTCAGGAGCCTCAGTGCTGCTGGGAATCTCATTACACCCTCGCTCTGCCTGAGCGTGCCATTTTCCTTCACTTTTGGGTACACAAGCCAATGGGCTGCAGGTGTGTGTGTATGTGTGTGTCAGGACATGTGTGCGTTTAAAGACTGTTTAACACTGCACGTTTCTTCTGGCAGGGCAAATACTTCGAGATTCAGTTCAGCTCCGGCGGTGAACCAGATGGTGGGAAAATCTCCAACTTCTTGTTGGAAAAATCTCGCGTGGTCACGAGGAACCCTGGAGAACGAAGCTTTCACATCTTCTACCAGGTGAGAACCAGACCTTGGAGAATTGTTTTCTTCTTGCTTTCTTTTGGTGAGACCCAGCTCTGTTCTGATTACTGCATGAACTCTTTGGATAAGAAACAAGTCTGTCTGGTTTTGCTGTGACGGAGCTTGCACACATCTCTACTGCCTCTTTTTCTTGGATAAGAAGGGATGCAATTAGAGCAGACAGACTTCCAGGTTTCTCTTTGATGGAAGCGTTTATAGTTTTGTAGTTTATTTGTAATGCAAGTTTTTATATAAATGACTGTTTTGTATATCGGGGTGCTCTAGTTTTGGAAAATAAATCTCCTGAATGTTCACGGTTGTGTTGTAGCTGATCGAAGGGGCCACCGGGGAACAGAAAAGCAGTCTGGGAATCACCAACCTGGATTATTACTCGTACCTCAACCAGTCAGGATCCTACAAAGTGGATGACATCAACGACAAAAAGGAATTCCAGGACACTCTGGTGAGTCTACCCTTTTTTTTCATACAGTGGTACCTCGGCATACGGACGGATTTTCGCCTTAAGAACTGAAGTTTTGCAAGAATACGAGCGAATAAATTGAGCCGGCTAATTTGCGCTCATGTCCGGGAGAAGTTCAAAACCTGTTTGCGTCAGCCAAGCGAGCGAGTTTACTTCTTTTTTTTTTTTTTGCATTTTGTGCAAGCTTTATTAAAGAAATGCACCAAGGGTTCTAAAAATGTTAGCAAATATGGTAAGAAAGAAAACAGAGCCACTTTAAGTTTTGTTTTTAAAGCAGCTGGTGCCAAGAGAAATCATAAATTAATATCAGAGGTGGGTAGTAACATTGAGTTACATTTAGTCTGTTACATTTACTTAAGTAACTTTTTTGAATGAAAAAAAAATTACTTATGAGTAGTTTTACCGCTCCATTCTTTTTATTTTTACTTCAGTAGATTTCGAAAAAGAAATGCTACTTTTACTCGCTACATTCGGCTTACACTCGACTCGTTACTTTTCTAACCATTTATTCTACACATTAGATATTCTAATGTATTTTTGCCAGAAAAATGCAGCTGGTGGATCATAGACCACGTGACCATGTTTCACCAATCAGACGTAGCAACAATAATTACATGACTCTGTTTGACCAATCAGCCGCAATAACAATAACTGCAATGTAGTGAAATGAGCAGCAAGAAACGCTGCAGAGCGGTAAAAATAAAATCTTCAACCATGGTAGACAGCGAAGGAAACGTGACACGGTTAGTTTCACTGTTTTATTTAATATTGCAATGCTAGCATATATAATTATCAAATAAGTTTATGGTTAGTTACACATGTTCTAATGTTATTTTCTATTTGCTGAGTCATTGCTGGGCAACTGAATATGCAGTGTATCTTACACAGGAAATAGTCTCCACTGCTCAAACATACATATGTTACCTACAGTAGGGATTTATTTATTGCTATTTTATAAAGATATTTTGTTTTATTCATTTATTTTATTTCATTTATTTCATTTATTTTATTATTTGGAAATGTCAGAATTTGTACATTATTTCATCATTTTGTCCGGCTGCGTACATAACATCGGACATTATGGTGAAACAGTTACTCAGTACTTGAGTAGTCTTTCCACCCAATACTTTTTTAATCCTACTTGAGTAATATTTTGGATGACTACGTTTTACTTTAACTTGAGTAATATTACTTTGAAATACTTTGACACTCTTACTTGAGTACAGTTTTTGGCTAGCTCTGATTAATATTTAATGTAAATATAATTTCATATTTTCTAAATGTTTTGGTTGTTTTATTTACACTATGATTATAGTGTTGGAAGTTGGTAATATTGGTAATATTTTTAGGTGTCTGGAACGGATTATCTGCATTCACATTATTTCCTATGGGAAAATACATTCCGCAATACACATTTTCCCTTAAGATCTCCTAAGCCTAGGTACCACTGTACTGGCATCTCGTTTGTTTTTATGATAACAAAGATAAGAATGTTTACCCATATGTTTTCGGGAAACGGGTTAATTAAAGGCACACTCTTTGTTTTAAGACCTTCTATACTTCCTTACAAGTGTTCTGTTTCTGCTTCAGAGCAAACACCTGTTTTTGTTTACCAAAAAAAAAAAGCCACAGCAGGAGTAATTAGAGGACATGCACTGGGAGATGGCAGCGGTAACTACACATCTTATGCCGTTACCATAACCCCTCCTTTCTCTTTCGGCCCTTTCTCTAGCACGCTATGGATGTAATTGGGATCTCGGGAGAGGACAAAGCCATGGTCCTGCAGATTGTAGCTGGAGTCCTACACCTAGGGAATATCAGTTTCAGAGAGTCCGGGAACTATGCCGCTGTGGAGAGCGAGGAGTGTGAGTAGACCGTCATCCTGTCTCTTTGGATGTGTGAAGCCATATTTCTTTGTGTGTGTGTGTTTTTTTTCCCACATGGTGTCCTGATTACTTTTTGGAGAGCACCAAGAAACCCATTTTCGCTTTGTCTGTTTTCTTTTTTTTCTCCTTGTTTAGTTTTTGCCTTTATCTCTCTTTACTGAATGTGTACTGTGTTTCAAGGAGCCCGGCAGACTTCAGCCATGCTGAATTAATCCGAAAAAAAAAACAAAAAGAAGATTGCTTCAGGGTTCAAGGGTCTGGCTGAATTACATCACACACTAAAATTACACAGAGAAAAGCAGCACTTCCTGTTGCGCCAACCCACCCTTCCAGTTCTCCGTGTCCCCACCCTGTACTCGTCGGGTTGCCTCGTCCCTCGCTCCACCCTTTTTAATCCATCTTTCTCTCCTTTCATTCGAGACGTAATGGTTTTCGCACGAAGCTCTGCCATGCCAGGAGCATGCACAGTATTTCTGCTGCCTAATCTGCATGCTTCCTGTGAAATAAATCCACTTCCTGTCTGCTGCCTATGGTTTTCACATGCTTAGGAGGGCTGATGTAAAAACAAACTATGGATTTAATCATGTGTCCTGATGCAAACTTTCTTAGCGGTTAAGAATGAAGGTTACGTTGAAATACATGTTAAAGATGTTTGATGTTAATAACCAATCAAATACACATTTTACCTGATCAAGGTGTACAAATGAAAGGGTTTATTCTGAACCGAGCTACTTATTATAAAATTTTGAACTCCACACAATAATGTTAAAATACTTAGATGGCTGACTCACACACAATCAGTCCCAGCTCTTCTGGGAGGCAGATGGAAGAGCAGAAGTTTTCCCTTTTGCATTTTCACCACACCCTCGTTTCCCATGAGGGAAATGAAGTGTCTGCACGTTAGAGCTGATAGAAGGATTACACTAATGAAGGAAAATTGATATAGCAAGTAGGCTACACATGAGACAGGCTGAGGAGGCAGGTCCGAAACATCGCCTGGTGCCTTACCCGTGTCTCAGAATCCTCTCTAAACTTTTGATGTGGTTTAATAAAAACACTGACTGAGTCATCTGTTTAATTCTTCATTCCACTTTGTTCTCTGGAGAATTGTGTCGTTCCCGTAAAAGGACTTTTTGAATAAGGTCATGAAATCAGGCATCAGATTTTCAGACAGTCTTATAGTTCACTGTTTTTTTTCTCCCTCCTCCTTTATTTTTTCTCCTCACTATGTCATTTTCCTGCTTAGTCCTGGCATTTCCTGCTTTCCTGCTGGGCATCGACCAGGACCGGCTAAAAGAGAAACTCACCAGCCGTAAGATGGATGGCAAGTGGGGAGGCAAATCTGAGTCTATAGACGTGACCCTGAACGTGGAGCAGGCGTGTTTCACACGTGATGCCCTTTCCAAAGCTCTGCATTCTCGTGTCTTTGACTACCTGGTAGAGGTACGTGCACTTGTTGCTTATTCTTCGTATTATTTTGCTCATAAAATCAGTATATAACTGTTTAAGCAATGTAATTATTTTCCCTTTAAGTCAATCAATAAGGCCGTGGTAAAGGATCATCAAGACGAGAATATTGGGGTCCTGGATATCTATGGATTTGAGATTTTTCAGGTATTTGAAACATTTTTAATGTCTCTTTCATTCATCAGGTAGAAAAAAAAACAATTGTTTTTTAAGTATGTACACTAATCAGCCATAACATCAACATCACCATCAGGTGAACTGAACAACGCAGATCACACCAAACTGGTGACGGTATCATGGGCAGACAAGGCTCACCCATGCCCATGTACACCAAAAGCCAGATGTCTAATCCAATCTCACAAAGTTAAGCAGCACAACTTCCCGGAAAAAAGTTGCGACAGAAAGCTAGTGCACCAGCCCACCTCACACACCAAGCCCAGCAGGATCCGCTAACCAGACACCACATCACACTCCCAGACCCCTGCAGAACCACACCCGGTGGTAAACAGGGAAACCAAAAAACTTAATGGTTTTAATGTTATGGCTGATTGGAGTATGAAATTTATTAAGGTATAGTTTATATTCCTGTATGGATTGATGGCAGTATGATTATATGTCTTTGATCTGTTCTTTTAAAAAATCTTCTTTGCTTGGATTGCAAAAAAAAAAAAAAAAAAAACGTATTGTTTTTTAACCTTACATAATCCATGTGATTCCACATACACAATTATTGGTGAACCTGTAACATGATAAATAAGCAGATAAGTGAAACTGGAAGACCATTGGGGTATCGGGTACAGGTCTTAAAAATAAAAGAACTGTTTTTTGGTATTCTGTATTTTTAGAAAAATGGTTTCGAACAGTTCTGCATCAACTTTGTGAATGAGAAGCTGCAGCAGATCTTCATTGAGCTTACACTCAAAGCCGAGCAGGTTTGTTTTGTGTTTGAGACATAATGACATGCCGGGTTATGAATGAATTGACTTTTCGAACCAGTTGCTTTATTGTTTGCACACTTATTTTTCAAGATATACAGTATATTGTCTCCCCTTTCTTTTAATGTTTGTTCTTTTCTTTCCCGCTTCTTCTTTTAGGAGGAGTATGTACAGGAAGGAATCCGATGGACTCCCATTGAGTACTTCAACAACAAGATAGTCTGCGACCTCATCGAGAGTAAAGTAAGTCCCAAGCGGCTGCGCCTCGGCTTTATCGAGGTATCACTAAGGTTCGATCGGTATCTCCAGTGCTTGTAGCTTGCCATCTTGCTTTTCCCGTGGCTGTTGGGTAAAAGCTGTCAACTAAGCCAAGCTAACATGCGTTCGCGTTCAGATTGTCTGGAAAAGAAAGAGATTGTGCATCTCTGTTTTAAAGGGAGACCTTGACAAATCACAGCCATATGAGAACCGAGGATGACCTCAAAAAGAAGCTCCTGATATTTTATAGAGTCCGATATGTTTATCTGAGATTTCTTTTTCTTCTTCTTGGAAAAAACCTGGAAAACCTGTTCATCCACAGATGTGGTGATGGTTCATACAAAATATTTTCCAAAAGACGAAAGTCTGACTTTAATGCTGAAGGCCGCCTTTATTCTTTTATAAAAGCCTTACTTTAATTCCCTGTCCCTTGTCATCTCTAATTCACCTCTAAATAACACTAAACCCAAAAGAGATATTGCATGTGCATATTCCACTTCATAGAGCAACTGAACACAATTATATTAGAACACTAAGTGAACTAATCTGTGGCACTCTGATTAATCCCATCCATCCTATTCAGTTAAGCTGTTTTAGAAACGTAATCATAAATGTCTCGTTCCATCATTTCAGAATGTTCAATTCGTGATTAATTTTTCAGCATCTGTCTGTTTCTCTTGCATAAAACATCAAGCTGGATACTAAAAAAAATGTATTGCCTTTCCCAGAGTCCCCCAGGCATCATGTGCATCTTGGATGATGTGTGCGCTACAATGCATGCCAAGGGAGAGGGAGCCGATCAGACGATGCTGCAGAAACTGCGCATGGCGATCAGCAACCATGAGCACTTCAACAGCTGGAATCAAGGCTTCATTATACACCACTATGCAGGAAAGGTAAGAGCACTGATTATTTTCTGTCTATCTTCATGTGCTGTGTATACACTTCCAGTTAAATGTTTTCATAAATGGCCTCCGAGTGGCGCAGCGGTTAAAGTGCTCGCCCTATCATTTGGAGATCGCTCGTTCGAATCCCGGGTGGTGCTGTAACCTCTCGCAGCTGGAGGTCTAGAGAGAGCTGATTGGCCGAGTTCTCTCAGAGGGGAGGGATGAGAGGTACTTAGTGCTCCCGCATTAATCACGGCTCTACAGCCAATCAGGGGCGTCTGTGAGCTTGCGCAACGGAGGGAGCGGATAGCGCTGCCCTCCGAGTGCGTTACGCCGCTCCCAATCGTGCGCGAGCGAGCAGTTCGAAAAGATGCGGTCGGCTGGCGTCACGTGGTTCGGAGGAAACACGTGATATTCTTCGGCCCTCCCGGCTGAGTGGTAGTAGTAGCCTTAGTGTGGGAGCCCCCTAGTGACGGGGAGGAATTGGACACGACTAAATTAGGGAGAAAATCGGGGGGAAAAAAATTAATTGTTTTCATAAATGTCTTTTACAAATCCTTAATATTTCGTATTGTTTATTTGATTACGGCACATATTTGACGTTGACATGGTTTCCATAAGCTTATGCAATGTCAAATTTATTTCTGTCCAGAGTCACTTTAATTTCTCTCCAAGTTCAATTGTTGTGGAAAATCTGGTCATTCCATTTAATCAGGTCGTCTGACCTCATTTTTTGGGCACACACACTAACATTGCTAAAGTTAGACCTGACCAACTGAGGCAACCCCAGATCATAACCCGGCATGATGGGTGCATCTGACTGTTCTTTCACTATTAAACATAGCCGTGAGTTCCACTGTTGTTGTTACCAAGTCCTTTCAGATTTTAATAATGTGTTTTATACTTCTTGACTCACGTTTCCTTTTCTTGATTCTTGAAACTAAACAGAGTGACATCCTTTGCCACGAGCAAAGGATATGTCTTCCGACGCAGTTGTCTAAGAAATGAAAAGCTACTCAATAAGAGTTAAATAACTTGTTGTAGCCGAATCATATTAATCACTGCAGCAACTATCCAACGAAAGGTTGTTAACTATTTGCTTAGTTAAATCCAGGTGATTACTTTTTTTTTTTGGCCCGGCAGCACATACTGTATCAAACCCAAATATCTTCAGCGCATAGCAAAAACAAAAGAGTTGACCTTGCCGTTTTGATACTTTTGGACGGTTGAGCAGGAGGCCTGAGCAACTACTTTCAGGACGATTTGAATAATAATAACTACATTCCAAAGATAACATGCAAGTTCTCTTTGAAAGCCTCCCTAAAGCCTCCCTAAGTACAAAAACTGCTTTACAAGAAGTTACAAGTTGCTCTCTGAGTAATAGCAATTTGCAGTTTGCATCTCTATGCAAAATAGACATGACAAAAAGAGCATGCAGAAAGATCTTTAGCTTTGCTTGGACCTGTAGAAACTTTACAATTTTCTAAAAAAAAAAAAAAAAAAAAAGATATTTATATTACTTTGAAATACCCGATATTCAATTTGGAAAGCATTACATGATTATATTTTCTGTATATCCTCTTCGTGAAATATGATTGTTACACACGGTCATTGACACTGTTGCATAAAATCACCACTTCCTCTATTTTGTAAATTATAATGTGCCTTTAAGTATATCAGCTATTATTCTTATTCAAATGAATATTACATCACCTAAATGTGAATGTATGTATATGTGTGTGTATATGTGTGTGTGTGTGTCTTCAGGTGTCCTACGATGCTGACGGCTTCTGTGAGCGCAACAGAGACGTCTTGTTCACTGACCTCATCGAGCTCATGCAGAGCAGTGAAATGTGAGCGTGCCATGCTTTTTTTTTTTTTTACCCATTATGCATCTGTGCTGACAGCCCATTCTAATGTATGCAAAGCATACTCCTACTTTCAAACAAAAGCGTCAGTGCGTGCATGTGCTCGATGATTATGTGCATGCCTGTGTGTGTGCGTGTGTGTGTGCGTGTGTGTGTGCGTGTGTGTGTGCGTGTGGATGATTGTGCTTTGTCTGAGTTTCAGAAAACAGAAATCAGTCCCAGCGAACACGTCCAGCTCCATACTGTATATCCCTATAGGAGTGCATGAATGACAAAAAGAAAGAATAGACTGAATAGAAGACCAACAGGATCTAACTTTTCTCATTGACAATCCACAACATTGCATTCAATTATATATATAGTTAAATAATAGTTTGAGGAAAAGACTTTGGGCCATTAAAGGAGTTCCTGGGAGGCCAGGGTTTCAGACCTGAAGCAGACAGTCTGATCATGGCTTCGGTGTACTGATAAAACTTTCCACATTGATACAATCCAAGCACCAGTGAGACATAAGTGCATTAGAGCAATAACTCTCATAACTGTCTTCTGTTATTCTGCACAGTCAAAAGTCTCGGGTTGACTCAAACGCCCCTCATAAAGAAATAAAAAGGGTAACCTCTGAGACAAGCTCAACTGCTCGACTGGGCTGAAGGGGATCAACACACACCCAGAATTTCTGGAATGCTTCGCAAGCATGTGTTACATTCTGACTAGCAATGAGCTACTGGTTACGGGTTACGGAATTTATCAAATTCCAAATTATTCACATGACATAAACGAACCCTTCAGTGCAATACACGCCGCTCGGAATTCCAGACCAGGAAAATTCCATTCAAGAGGAAATGATGATAATGATTAGAGTGTGTGTGTGTGTGTGTGTGTGTGTGCGTGTGTGTGTGTGTGTGTGTGTGTGTGTGTGTGTGTGTGTGTGTGTGTGCATAGAGACGGTTCTATCCCTAAAACTCCAAAACAGTGAGTGCTGTGGTGCGGCAGAACCTAAGTGACCCGTGGCAAAAACACTCCAGTCTTCCCAAGTGTCTGTTCTTTTGTTTTTCTATTCCACTTTCTCTTTTATGCTGCACTTCTTCCATAATCATTCTTTTCTGCCTTGGTTTGTTGTTCCTCAACAGAGGTTTTATTCGGGCGCTGTTCCCAGAAAACCTCAATGCTGAGAAGAAAGGTCGCCCTACCACGGCAGGCAGTAAAATCAAGGTGCGTGGAAGCGTCACATGCCCGCCTGTGTGTCTATGTGTGTGATAAATAGAAATTAGTGACGAGAATAAGAGATGTGTCTATAAACGTATACTCCACTTTCACCTTTACTGACTCCTAGTGCGAGTGTGATTTCTCGTGAAAAGTAATTCTTATAAAATGTTTACAAAATCTGATCATATATTATTCCAGTGTGTCCGGACTCGCATGATAATGCAGCGATGCTGCTGATTCGACAAACATTTTCAAGTCATGTAAATAGGAAGCGACAGAAATAAACACCAATGTCTCTTCTTTCCTTGACCAGAAACAAGCCAACGATCTGGTGAGCACGCTCATGAAGTGCACGCCCCACTACATACGCTGCATCAAACCCAACGAGACTAAGAAGTCCAGAGACTGGGAGGAGAGCAGGTACACACACACATACACATGCGCAGACATAAACACACACACTTCAGCCCTCACGGAAACCTCTTCTCACTGAAAGGCCTAGCATTTTCATATGATCTTTTATGGTGACTCAGCTTCAGTCGTAATCTCAAGACGTGAAGTAATATGTGCTTAATTTGTGTTTTGCATCCCAGACACAGATTACGCACAATGCATTTAAAAGAAATAATAATCATAATAACTCTCTTAGCTCAGTAATTCCGACACAGACCTATTTGTGTTTACAAAGCCAAATGCACATGTGGTTGTGTGAGCTTTGGCCAAGACTTTCCCAGCTTTTCTTTTTCCCCTGACGTCCCTGAATCTCGAGCCAACTTGCTGAAGTGGAACGGATGCCTTTCACTTTTTTTGACTCGATCGAGGTGACCTTTGAAAGGATTTGCTTTTCGTGTCAGTAATAGTTAAATACTTAGATATTATTACGATAATAATATATACACGGACGTAGACATCGAGTCAATGCACAGTTTAAACACCAGTCCGACCGATTTTCTCTTTGCACGCTGGGATTTTTCGCTCCGCAGAGTCGGCAGCTGTGATTATTTACGTATTCTCCTCGTGCTCATCTCTCGCTCTCTGTGCTTTCGGTGTGAGCGCTACGGTTGCAGGTGCAGCTATATTGTTCAGAGCCTTCCTGTTGCTCTTGCGTGATTGTACAATTAAGCAAGAGCATGTAACTGAACCAAGTTTCAGGAGGAGAGGATGTGGAAAAAAACTGCACCGCTTCCATACGTTTGTTCAGACAAAATAAATCTGCGTTTGAAATCAGTACCCATGCCTTCACACCAGCTGCAGTTTACACTGTTTTTTTTTTTCCCTGTCTCTGGTCTGGTTTTCTGCACCGTGACCTGAGAAAAATGTTAAACGTCTTGCATTAAAAGTCAGAAACTCGGTTTGGATTTTAAGCATGCTTCACCTCGATGTTCCATTGTCTAGTCCACAAAACATTACTAAATTTAGGAGCTAATTACAAAACGATTATGTGGGGTTTGTGAATAGCTGAGTGGAATTCGCTGTGCAGGCACACACACACACACACACACACACACACACACACACACACACAAATCCGTACAAAAAAAAAACATGTTGTGTTTCTGCGAATTTAACAGCCACGGCTTTTCTTCCCTTTAGAGTGAAGCATCAGGTGGAGTATCTCGGTTTAAAGGAGAACATCAGAGTGAGACGAGCTGGATACGCGTACAGAAGGGTCTTCCGCAAGTTCCTCAACAGGTACAAAAAATATCTGCATTGAACCCTACTCATGTACAGTACAGTAGACGACTAAGTGCTGAGATCAGAAAGCAGACTCATTTCTTAGACTGCTATGCGAAGGGGAAAGGCGAAAATGAGAACGATTTAACGATGTCTGACTGAATAGCAGTGGAAAGTGGAAGAATGTTTCATGCACAAAGAGTGCATAAATGCTGATCCATAAATGCTAATGTTGAAGAAGCCGAGGAAGAAACCCAAGCTGCTTATTGTAATTATAAAGGTGTACAAAAACTAGTGCTGTCGATCGATTAAAAATTTTAATCACGATTAATCGCAACTTTAAAGTACTCAGATTTACTGGTATTATAAACGTGAAATGTTGGAATAAAGAAATGCAAGATGAACTGATTGGAGGAAACAGATTATACAGATTTAAATATCTCAAACATTAACATTTAACACATTTTAAATTGAATTCTCTCGAGTTTGACCCGTGTTATGCGCTATAATGCTCCCCTGCCACGGATTGCTCCCCCCCATCATAATCTCTATCAAATTTTATATTAGAACATAAATGCATAGGTTTATTTTTATCAAATATGATATTACTATTATAATTAACCCTAGGCATGTGACAGGTGTCGAGACCATTAATACAAATTCTCATACAGTGCTTATTTTGTGGCACATTTATTTTGCAGGGATTTGTTATGTAATACAAAAATGTTTACAGTAAATAAATATTTATGATGAAAAATTACTCGAAATGATTTTCATTCTAAAAATAAGCAATATAAGAAATACATGTTGTATATGAAAAAAATTAATATGATTTATATAATATGATTATAATGTGATTCAAAATAAATCATGTATTTTTTTATATTGCTTATTTTATAATCAAATTCATTTGGTGTAATTTGTAAATCTTAACCCTATGAATTTGAGTTCTAATATAATATTCGATAGAGATTATGTAAAGGGAGGGGGATCCATGGCAACAGGGGGGCATTTTAGCTCATAACACCAGCACCATATACAGTGACTTTGTAGTAGGGAGTGTAGCAACCTACCGACCGTGAGGCTCGAACCCGGATCCTCAGATCCAAAAATCAACAACCTACAGTAGACCCTTATCCACCTGAGCCACCACTCTCACATCTTACATTTAAGGCATTCTTATAAAAATAATTCCCTCTGAGGGTACACAACTTTGGTTTTATACAAACTTCCATTTAAAAGCTTTTCGTAATAAAAATGGGTGATGTTACTGCGTTATTATCCGCGTTAAACGTGCGATTATGGAAAGCCATAAGGGTCAAACTTATGAACTAATCATATGATTAATTTCATAAAAAAATAGTAATACGTTACAAACTTTTAGATTAATCACAAACGTTACTGCATTAATATTGATAGACCTGACAGTACATACTGTAGTTAGTCTGTGGTTGATCATTTACTCGCTATCTTTGATTAGAAAATGGGGTTTGGATGCCACAAATTCAGTTCTCGGAGCGTGTGAGCCTGTGGCTACTGAAGTTCTGTGTGAAACTGAAGCAGCTTAGACCCATAATGCACTGCTTGTGCTGTGTAATGGCAGGAGTATGTGTGGGATTTACGGCAATAAAATCAGTGCAGTACGACACAAAGGCGCGTTTGTTTTTAAGTTAACACGTTCTGTATACTGTTAAAAGAAGTAATCGTTAATGAAACATGTGAGTGTTTTAAAGTCTCAAATTTGCCTGTTCAAACGAACTCATTTAAAACAGTTAATGGATCTGTTTTTGCATTTCCTTGATTTGACATTCTGCTTCTTATATCTAATAGTGTCTCTCTATAAATAGACCAGTTTAAAAACCTGAAATTTTTTTTTGGTCTGAAATCTTTTGCTCCCCCTATGAAGGCGACACATTTTCCATCCACCCTGGTGCAGTTTGCTTTCTCCAGACATACACACCTCAAACACACACACACACACACACACACACACACACACACCCTCATGTGCATGTATGTACACTTATGCCAGACCTTGTTTTCTTCATGCAGCTCTTTTTTTTTTTTTTTACTGGTCCCTCTGCTCGGGTTAGACATCTATAGGCACCAGAAGCATTTACTGTATATACATACCCTTGAAAGGCTGATTTGTATTCAGCCTGTTAGCCTTGTCATGGCAAAATGCTTCTTTGAATTCGAACCAATTTCCACTGCTTTACCCTGCATTGTGAGAAAAGCCATATTCATATACGTACAGTGTGTAATCAGATACTTTTCCCGCATGTCGCTCTTCTCCAGAGCGTTTAAACTGAAACAATGACTCTGTGTTTAAAATGCACAATGTCAGCATAAATTCAAAGGTATTTACATGTAAACAGGCCGGGGTGTGTGTAGAATACACCGTGCTTTTCATACTGAGTGACTGTATTTCAAGAAAATATGCCGCTGAAGTATTATGTCCTCTATGTTATGTACTATATTTTTCAAATGATTATGAGCTTCAGCAGTTACATCAGGTCAGCAAACACTGTTCTCCCTCTCCTTCCTCTATTTTTAGGTATGCGATCTTGACCAAGGAATCTTGGCCGACGTGGCGTGGGGATGAGAAGCAGGGAGTGTTGCATCTCCTGCGATCTGTCAACATGGACCAGGACCAATTCCAGCTTGGACGCACCAAACTCTTCATCAAAGCGCCCGAATCGGTACGAGTCCCGGTCCGGATCCATACGGTTAACCCCCTAACGCCTAAAGCTCCGTTTCATGTTTTCGTCTGAGCCGTGAGAATGGTATTGAGAAGCTAGGGGGAAGCTATGGGAAACTTAAACCATAAATCCAAACATTGCCCAAATTAAATTATCACACAGTTCCCTAAAACCATATCAGGGAGTTCAGTGTGTCAAATAGATGTGGTTTCTAACACATGATACAGTATAAGGCAAGGTATTAAAAAAAAAAATAAAAAAAAAAACTTGTTGATGTGAGGTGTGGGTGTGTGAGCCTGGAAAACACCCTGGATAGGATGCGAGTCCGTCAAACATATTCATACCTAGAGGAAATATAATGAAAGGCAGGTGAGCGTTCAGGTCACACTGGGACAGAAAAACAGGACACGGTTATGAGAGAAAAAACAAAAACTCTCTTTATTTCTCTATGTAATATATTTCCCCTGCTACATTAATGAACTTATCCCAGAGTCACTGGTGTTTGGATAGCATTAAGATTAAAGAAGGGTTTCTCAGTACGCCAAAAGCCATGATTCACGTCTACCTGCTTCACGTCTGAAACACTGGCCTCCCAGGAACTCCTCTAAAAGCACCAAACATGTCAAAATGGCTTTGCGCGAGATCAGTGGCAAAAACTCCCAGCCGAGTTCTTGTAATGCGCACATAGTCCCGGTTTGACTTGAACGTCCTGTAGTGAGTAATGATGTACATTTCATTTGGTTCAACTAGTCCTTTAAAATATGAAGCTTTATGCTTAGAATGTGTTCGGACATTCTTAGTAGTATCGGTGTTGAAACACTCTTTCTCTGAGGTTTGACAGAGATTTACCGAGCAGGAAGTGAGCTCCACATCAGCAGCACTGAGTCAACATGACGGAGGGAAGTACACACAAGTGTGTGTGTGTGTGTGTGTAGAGAAGGACCTCTTGTTAGGACCCAACCAGGGTTTCTGTTCCGGGCATGTTCTATATGAATGCGCTTTTCTGTGAGGTCACTGTTGACATTTGCACACGCTTGTTCACACACAAGCGCACACACACACACACACAGTCTGACACACTCTCTGAATCAGGCCTTGTAAATGAGCCTCAATGCAGGGAATTATTTAAAGATGTCCTTCTTATGTACATTCACAGTTAGTGTGTGTGTTTAAATGTCAGTAGGCAGCTCACGCAAAAAGTCACAGAAAAAGTAAAAGTGTGTGTGTGTAATGAAAGCTGACACATCTGAAATAGTAAGTTCGGAGGGGGTTCTAGTCTTAACCAGCCAGGATCTAAAAACAAAACTCCCTCTCAGATAAGGGCTGACACGGACTAATTAGTTCATGACTAGTGGTGAAGTTGACAGCTGGCAAAATTTCACCCAGCTGCGTGTGTGTGCGTGTGTGCGTGTGCCAGAATGAACTCTGTGATCTCTCAGAGTGCTGATGGATGACACTTTTGGGCCGTGATTTTGTCTGCCTCGTCAGACACTCAGACTGGGTTCGCAGGATGAAGCGCTTCTGCGTTTATCGTGAAAAGTTTTTATTTGATGCCTGTCGTGAGTGATGTCCAGCTCCCAGTTCAGTTCAGTTTGTGTGTGTGTGTGTGTGTGTGTGTGTGTGTGTGCTGGAAGTCAAAGCTGAGCTGATAATAAGAGAACAGTGTGTTTAGTCTGGAGTTGTCTGAGAGCATGCAGAGAATAGATTGGAGCAGTCTTACTCACTCTTATCCAGGGTAAAATGGATAGCGGAAAAAAAAGATCCGAATGTAGTGAGATGGTTAAGTGCTAAATGTCAGGCGAGACACCTGGAGCTGTTTCAAAAGAGAAACCTGTCCTCAGCTCACTATTAACACGCCTGCATGGAGTGACCTTTATTATTATCATCTCTGTCCTGGACATGTGTGTTATTAAAATAAGAAAAAAAAAGTACACTTTACACATTCCTTAGGATTGAAAAATGGTTCTCAGAGGAACCTGGAGACCCGTCGACTACAAAATGTGAAATTCTACCTACACTTAATAGCTTAGTTGATTCATAACAGGTAGCTGATCTCTTGGATCCGGTGCATCAGGAGCGAAAGTTTTACCTGTACAGGATGGATGGGAATAAATTCACAAGATCACATTTCCATATTCTCCCCTTAACCCAGGTGTAGCGACGCAGACGCAGATGTTTGGTGTTCAGTGCTTGTTTCTCTGTGGTATTACACAAGTAACACAGTAAGACTGGAATGTACTGTTTGAACGGGATTTGATATTTACATCTGCTGGACGACGTCCGGCGTGAGGGACGTGGCATAAGAGGGCATCCATGTAAATCACCAAGGAGGGAGTGTCTTCATGCTTCATGCATCATGCATGTTTGTCACACACACACATACTGTACACAAAAAAAGCATACCATGTCAATGACGTACAGCTCATTTGAATCGAGTGGATGGTTTTGATTTGTAAGTGCTTGAGCCGTATCAGCAGCAGATAACATGTATATACTGTATGCTCTGTCTATACTAGGAGCTCAAAAACGTACAACACTGCTTTAATGAGAAGTCCTTTTAATATTGTCAATATTTCATTATTCCTCATTTTAGATTCTGCCATTGTTTAGTTTCAGTTTGTTTTCCGCGGGGGACGATATGGAGGAACACTTCCTTTTTTCATACCAAAAAAAAAATTAATGCTTAAATGCCTAAAACACAGTTTCCTGCATGATGTAATGGGACTTTTGTCAACATGTCAATTCAGACAGGAGACGTGTTAGCTGGGTAATTCCACTGACCGTTTTACTAAAGTAATCTTTAAAATATGGCGTAATCTTTGACATGACTGATTCAGAAGGGATTCAAATCTCAGAAATAAACCACTAATAATTACATCATCCCATCTCCACATCACATCACATCACATCACTCTAAAAATAACCGCGGTTCTACCCAGTAAATAAATATAGTACACGCCTAAAACTGCATTTAACTGTAAGATGATAATGACATGGTGAATTATTGTCTAAATTTAGTTCTTTGCCATTGTCATAATTTTAAATAAGTATTACTTAGAATAAGGAATAACGTTCTGTGTAGTAAAATTATAATCATGTTGCATGTGTGTGTGTGTGTGTTATGTCGATGCAAGAGCATTGTTGGTTTGCATGCTTGTTTATTTTCCTGACATAGTCCTACAAGGCGTGACGGGTAGATTCATGCTGGCATTGGGTTCGGCTTGGTTGTATTTCCACTGGCTTCAGTTTCTAGGTGTGGCATTAGCTTTAGCAGGTTTATGCTATGCTAAAGGCGTTGCTTTTTCTCCACAGCTCTTCCTCCTGGAGGAAACTAGGGATCGCAAGTTTGACGGCTATGCCAGGGCTATCCAGCGTGCCTGGCGTCAGTACGTCGCCCGCAAGAAGTATGTCCAGATGAGAGAAGAAGGTGAGCACCGCTGACTGACCACATCAGATCACATCTACATCTACACAGGCATTCACATAAAGAAGAAACGAAAGCACTTGTTGGTTTACATATTGGTCTAACATGTGTATGAGGTTTCAGTGGGTTTCCTTTGTAAAGTATCAAGCGTAGGTTTTGACCTCATTTCCTCATTTCTTGGTCAGGCTGAGTGAAACAGCGATCAGAGATCCTGACGCGCATTACGATATGGTTAGAAATTCCAAATTTGGCAAAGAAGAATTCAATTATTATGAGTCAACAAAGAGCTTTACGTCAACCAGTCTTACATAGACATACATGACTAATGCATACACATCATCACCACCCCTCACGCACACCATCTTTGCTGATCTAAAGGGTTTATGTCTTTTTATCCCCAGCCTCTGACCTGCTGCTGAACAAGAAGGAGAGGAGAAGGCACAGCATAAACAGGAACTTCGTGGGAGATTATATCGGCATGGACGACCGGCCCGAGCTCAGACAGTTCCTGGCCAAGAGGGAGAAGATCGACTTTGCAGACAAAGTCACTAAATTTGACAGACGCTTTAAGGTGCGATAGACAATACAGCAGTGTTATAAGACCTAATGTCAGGGGTTTCCAAAACAGTTTAAGACTCACTCATTCATAGTGTCAAAGCTGAGACTTTTCTCACATAGGATTCCACATTTCGTTAAAAAAAAAAAATTTAAGGGGTTTCACAGTGTCTCTATATTGCATATTAGGAATGAGCAAATCCAGTTTGTTTGTTCAGAGTTACAGACTTACTTAGAGTTGCATTCACTCATTTGAACAATAGATAGACAGATGGATAGAGAGAGTACTGTTGGCCAAAACATACTTTTGGTGCTAAAAGATATCACCTAGGTGAAAAAGTAAATTTTCAGATAGGATCATATAACACCATTTTTCATAACATTTAATGCTTCTTTTTTCCTGATCCATGCTTAATTGTTTTTTTATTTTGGTAAATATGCATACCCGTTTATATTTTTACCAGATAAAAAGAAACACATTTGCTAAATACAATTTCATGCCCTTTTATGTACAGTAGTGTCTGTAACCTTTTTTTAATTCACATCTGATTCAGATGAAACTGGGCCAGTTTAGATTTTACATGAAAAAACGTAAACCTGAAAAGGTGTATTATTCCAAAATGGTAAATTGTTAAGACATAAATTTTGACATGGTTACGGACAGTACACGTTTTTAATCACTTTTTAAGCTTTTACAAAAAAAAAAAAAAAAATGTAACAATTTTTACAGGTTATATGCTTTGAGAAGCTTGCACCAATTTTAATATTAATACTCATAAGGAAATATGAATAATTTGCATTTTAAATTATGATTGTTTGAAGCGAGACAGTATAACACTGAAAAATGGGCATTTTTGGGGCACATATAAAATAATTTCTGCAAAGTGGCTAAAGATGGCAACTTGAAATTCTTAGGGAAGCAAGATTGGTCACTTCCGTGTTGCATTAACATCAGAAGTAGCTTCTTTGGCACACACCTTTTCTGTATTATATGGAAAACAAAAAAAAATGTAATCAGCACCAATACTATGGTGGTTTTGGCTGTTTATTAATTCCAAACGGAAATTGTATAAGGAATTATGTCATTTTATTATAGTCAGGATGTAGATGTGAGAATGCCGATTAGTGTGAGGCCGGTAAAGATTAACCAGTTATCTAACTCCCATTGTGGAGACTTTGTTCTAGATGAGCACAATGTTCAGTCACAGTCGGAAGCCTCCTCACATGACCTGCACCTTCATGCCGGTTTTCATTGTGTTGTTCCTGGTGCAAATTTCTGACGTCAGACAAAGAAAAACATCAACAGATTTGACCTGAATAGTCAGTTATTACTAGAAATCTTTTTAGGTTTTGTAGCTTAAACCTGTTTGACATCTCGTTTAAAACCTGTTGTTTTGTCCACATTGAATTTCTTTTTCCTATTCTTTTTTTTTATGATGAAAAATCTTAACGTTTTTTTTTTTTTTTKTCTTTTCCCAGGGCATTAAGCGAGACATAATCCTCACACCCAAGTGTGTGTACCTGATTGGGAGAGAGAAGGTGAAGCAAGGTCCTGAGAAGGGTCAGATTAAAGAGGTTCTCAAGCGTAAAATCGAGGTGGAAAAGATCATGGCTGTTTCTCTTAGGTAAGACATGAACCGGGCCTGTGTGTGTCTGTGTAATAAGAAATATAGCAAGCAAACTAGTTAATCATTAAACAGGGCCGAGTCAATATTTGGAGAGTGGGTCAACAAACCTTGAACGTAAATCAGGAACACAATCAAGCAGAAGAGAAAAAAGGGGAGGAGAAAAGTCACACCTGATAATAACCTGTAATATCTAATGTTTTTTTTTTTTTTACATTAATCTAAATCAGAGGTGGTAATCTCCCGTACACATGGATTAAAATAATAGATAAAAAGACACACCACACGTTAAACATAGGTCTTCAGCATTGCATAAAGTGTAAACGGTCCTGTGTTTCTAGATGCGATATGAGTGGGGGGTTGTGGGTAATGCAATCCAGCTGGTCCATGGAAGGGAGAGCCGGCCTTGTAAAAAGCTCGTTAGAAAAGGCTTAAGTTTATTAGGGTGAAACAGGCGATCGGCCACATGCGCCTCCGTCACGGTATTTCCGTTCGGCTCTAAATCGCCCGCTGTTTGTGTGCGCCGTTGTATTCAGCTGTTTGTAGCCTGAACCGAGAACATCTGAAACATGCTCCTGTTGGCTGGATCATCTGTACGGACCATCATATGGAAAGTATTTGGGGTTGGATGCATGGGGTATACTGCGAAATAACAGGGATGAAATAAGAGAACTGAGATTGAACTGGAAAAAAAAAACAGAGCTGTAGAATTGTAGCACAGTTAACTGTTGTACATCTCCATGTTTAACCAGACGGAAAGAAAATGTCATATCGCAATACGTGGACAGTATCGTCACGTTACACATTATCTTCTTCATCTTCATCTTTTATACCGCTTATCCCGTGAGGAGCCTATTACAGAAGCCACACACACACACACACACACACACACACACTCACTATGGGCAATTTGGGATGTCCTAATCTGGATGTCTTTGGAGTGTGAAAGGAAACTGGAGTACTCGGATGAAACCCACCAAGAATGGAGAGAAAATGCAAACTCCATGCACGCTACCGTGTCGCCTGATAATAACCTGTGTCGTCACTATATAGGAGGATGTTTAGCGTTACTAACAGAACGTCATCATTTCCGTGATCAAAACAGAATCAAAGCTTTTTGAAAAAGAGCAAAATCTATAGCATGGTTTAACAGTTGATTCTTACTTGGAGAATCAAAAAATCTAACTGGATTAAAACTTGGATTAAAACCTGGTCTTATTCCAGTCTCCATCTGTCGAGTGTTGGTGAACCTTTTTAAGATTCCAGTTCTTGTTTTTGAGAACAGCAGTAGAACCTGACATTCTGCTTTTGAAGTGAATCCACCTCAGTTTAAGGATCTCGACATGCTTTTCTGTTCAGCGCGGTTGCAGAGAATAGTTATTTGCGTCTGTTATTGCGTCTGCTTTTGCTAGCTCAAACCAGTCTTGTGGTTCTCTCCTGACATCTCACTAAACAAGGCCGTTCCATCTGCAGAACAGCAGATGTCTGATGTGAACATTTACTGAATTTCTTGACTCAGCGGCATGATTACTAATGCAATTCCATCTGCTAATAGCCAGAATGAGCTGGTTTTGTTGCATTAAAGTGTATGTTTTTTCCCTTTTACTACTGTATATCTCTCTCCTCTGTCCGTTATGCAGCACCCTGCAGGATGACTTTATGATCCTCCATGAGCAGGAATATGACAGCTTGCTGGAATGCGTCTTTAAGACAGAGTTCATCAGCTTGCTGTCTCGCAGATATGAAGAAAAAACCCAGAGGAAGCTGCCTCTCAAATTTGCCAACACGTAAGTCAACAGCAACATGTTCGATAGCAATGGCTTTGTCTCAGAAAGAAGAGTAGACCCGTTAAAGAGTCCGCTTTCTGGTGTTCAGGTTGGAGATGAAGCTGAAGAAGGAGAGCTGGGGGCCATGGAGCAACGCAGGTTCCCGGCAGGTGCAGTTCCAGCAGGGTCAGGGAGAAGTAGCCACGCTGAAACCCTCCAACAAGATGCTGCAGGTCAGCATCGGTCCAGGGCTTCCTAAGAACTCACGTGAGTATCAGGGAACTCGCAGGACGATTCTCTAAGGTTCTTATTTCGACACATTACACATGAAATGCCCAGGTTTTATTGTTGTCTTAGGAAAACTTGGGATTGAAGACATTTTATTAGTGTACACGAGGGGCGTTCAAGTCAAACCGGGACTTGTGAAGCCATTTCTTGTGAATGAAACCAATTGACATTTACAAAGCATTACATTACATTTATGACAGTTGGCTTATCTTATCTAGAGCTACTTACATTTTTATCTCTTAACACATCTGAACAGTTGAGGGTTAAGGGCCCAACAGGAGGAATTGGTGGTGCTGGGGTTTGAACCTGAGACCTTCTGAACCATAGTCCAACACCTTATTCAGTGAGCTGCTGCTGGCCTTTAAAGACGGCATGAATAACGATACCTGCCAAGATGGCACAGAGCCAACTGCAAAAACACTTTCAGGCATCTCCAATGTTATGTTATTGTGATTAATAATATAGTAAAGTTTGTTGTGTGTGACTGGGTATATGGTTTTCCAGGACCCACTAAGAAAGGAACCAGTGCGATCCGTTCCAACCCAACTAGAACACATCAGCACATCCCAACACGGACTGCTCCTGGCCCTCCAGGTAAGACACACACACACACACACACACACACACTCTCGTGCACACACTCATTTATCCATTTGGTAAATGTTTGATAAGTTCAATTTGCATTGAATTTTGACATTGCCGTTAAAACACCAACAGTGTCTTGTTGAATTTTAAACTTCTCGATAGTCACATTATTAATAATGTATGTTCGTTTCAGTCGCTCATCAGAACGGCGGGCCGAAACATTCCAATTATAATGCCAGTCAGAGGAACATGCAGCATCAGAGACCGCCGTCAGGTGGGCAGTCCCGCCCTTTCCTGCCCGTTAGTGCCAGTCAGCTGAAGGACAGAAACAGCAGGCAGACATCTCAGCAGCCCAACCTGGACTGCCTCAGAGTGCCTGATCAGGGAGCCGCTGGGTGAGTAGACATAAACACATACACACACAATTGTGAACTGAACAAATGAGGAACCTGTAATAGATAAAGTATTGTTCATCGGCCAGACAACATGACACAATGTGATGTATCTCTTTGCTATAACAGAAACCAGCGGTCATCTGCAAATGGAGGAATGTGAGTTTGTGTGTGTGTGTGTGAGTGAGTGAGTGAGTGTGTGTGGGTGTGTGTGGGTGTGGGTTTGTCTGTGTATAGGTGTTGTGTGATCAGTGGTAGTGCTGGTTGTGGTGTTAAATCTGCTATATTGTAGTATGTGGTTTGACAGATATGTGCAATTCCATTCCAAAACAGCCCTAAAGCCTGTTCCTTATTCCATAACTGTAGCAGAAAAAAAAAAACTATTGACAAATGATCTGTTTCCAAACGAAAAAGGAAATCGATTATGTGCTATAATTAAATACTTATTAAATAAATTGTCCCTTTCCCTTAATGCAGCTCCACGAAAAGCAAGTCTGTCTTGCATATCAAGCGTGGAGATGATGACACTTAAGCTGGTTTGGAATTGAATCGTGTTGTGTCCGTGGCTTTGCTGTTGTCTTATTGAACCTCTCCTGGGTTCTCTGTACATCACACAAACAACTCGACAAAGCCCCAGGAGAGACGATGGATTCAGCCTGGTCTCCCACTCACAGTTCTGTGCAAACTCGTACTAGAAACACAGGTGCAGAGGAGATGTGAGCTGTTTCACCAATGACCGGAATGATTCGAGAGTTACGATTCTCCACACTCTACTTTGTAGAGACTAGGCTTAGAAAAAATGTGACCTGTTAAAGGAATACTGCAGTGTTTTTCATCTGATCCCTTTCTACCACATCTGCAGAATGTATGATTCACTACAACTAATCGTTTAGTCATGTTTTGCTGTGCTTGAGAGCTAGACGTATATTAAAGTAAATGTTTTAGGATGAGACGGACATGAGCTGTCCCACCAAAGCTATTTAATTATATTTATTATATATATAATAT